>OMNV01009394.1:57089-73254 GCA_900303265.1 Brotula barbata
TTGCCAGATACAGAATAGATTTCAAGATCACGAACAATTAATGTTTCTCTCCCTCCTCGACCACCAGCAGTTTCACTGAAACCGCCTTGTTATATTGCGTTTTTGTATAGTGTTGATGGTTTCTATAATGGCGACGTGATAGTGGTGGTATTAAGAGGTGGATTAAGTCGGGTAAGTCCCCACTGAAGGCCCAGGAACCAAATGCACGACCCGCCACTGCCTTTGATATTTGAGTCAGACCAATTGGATGGAATATTATGAAATTCCTTGTGTTTCCACTGCTCTCACTGCCTACCCATAATGCCAAGGTGTTCCATATCGGCTGTTCTTTCCACTTCCTGGGTGAACCCGTTGTCTGTGTACTGGCGATAGACAACCTTCTTATAACGGGATCCTATAAATCGGTCCTGTTTGTCCAGGAAGACTGTAGCGGGACTGCAGAGACAGACAGAAAGAGATATAAGATATATATATACAGTATATATAGAAATATAGAGAGCTATAATGTGAAAATGTGTTTTAGGTGCACAGTAAATTAAATGACAGTTTCTACTTTGCTAGGCTAATAGATTAGCAAAATTTCTGTTTTATCGTCGACTACCTTTCCTGGCCACGGAACATCTCAGTCTCCCAGGTGCGGTTCGGACAGTAGTCCCATTCTGTTTCCACAGCAGCGATGTAGTAGGTTTTGGAATGTAGCATTATCTCACCTTGTCGCTGAAGGATGCTGCACTTCTGCACTGTGTAGTTTGCTCGCATACCACTGTTGTAGTCATTCAGTGATGCAGACACAACTTCAAACTGACCTGAATCACACAAACATGCAACCAAAATACAGTTGTACAGTTTCTCAAAAGGCTCAACTGAGACCAGGATAGAGAGAAAGAGAGAGAGAGAGAGAGAGAGAGAGAACGGCAGAGAGAGATACATACCCATGCTGTCTGGCTCCATGATGACAGTGTGTGAGATGTGAGGGAAAACACTGATGCTGTCTCGTCGATTCTGACGGTAGAGGAAGCGGTTGCCTTGGAAGTAGAGACTGTGGATGTCCTTCTCTGAACCCAGACCGGACAGGTGCCACGTTACTCGGTCCCCCTTACACATGGTTAGGTCTGGGACGTTCCTATATACCAACCCGTTGATGGCTGGGACAAAGCAGGATCAAACAAACGCAGGGAGAATTATTGTCTCAAAATGATTTGTGTAACAGAACAGTAGCAAACAGGGGAGTGCTTAAAAAGAGGACACTCACAGTACATCATGTTGCTCTTTTTAAAGCCTTCATCCTCCTTGTCAACAGTGTTGGGCGCAGTGGTGGTCCTAATGTTGTCATCCAGGTACCAACTCAAGTTCTCATCGAAAATTGTAGCCATGAGGTGGAACTCCTTATTATAATTCTTCTGCGTGGGGAGAGGCAGAAGAAGAAGAGGAGACAAAAGCACATCTGTTCAGTCCTATTCTGCCGAGGTCATCATTGCAGTTTTGCTTCAGCTTTCACCTAATAAACCTTAAAACACCCTTAATGTCCTCAAACTCTGTGGTAGCTGACAATAGACCCAAACTCCTCATGTTTTATTTGGTTCACATTGTACTGACATTCCCAACGTTTCCAAAGATACGGAACACATGAGGAATTTAGGGGGTTAACAATGATAAATGAATTGAAGGGTCTCAGTAACACAACCACTCATTAATTTATTTATTTGCGTGGATTTATTAAATTCTTTTTTTTTATTCACTAACTTAATAAACCTTTAGTTTTGGGGGACCAGCTAATTAGGATCAGTCCTATTAGATGTGAAAAATTGAGGTGATTCATATCTGTGTATCTTCTCCCGTCCTTACCTGAACTCCTCTCTTCAGAGCGTTGGGCTTACAGACGAGGAGGGGCCCCACCAGTCCAGAGTTGGTGTCTTTGACAGGGTTCACTCCAGAATAATACAGATAGGTCAGACAGTCACCGTCGCCCACCTCTGGCCCAGCACCCAGAGGCACCACCCACTCATAGGTGTGCATTGCCCCTGGCCTGACCGAAGCAGCTGGAGGAGGAGTCACCACTCCTAAAAGAATTATGATGATGTCATCATTATTCTATCACATAAACTTAGAATGATGCTGCATTATATGTTTTGAGACAACATGAGTCAGCTGACTTGTTTGCCTCTTCAGCTCCCGTAGTTTCTTTGCTGTATACGACTCTGAAGTGGAGCAGAGGAGGAAAGGAGAAAGACTTTAACCTTTTAAATTCTAAGGTTACTGTAATGGATTTTGGGATTCATAACATCTCTAGAAACTATGCATTTTTTAATGCTTTTTGATGTGAGATGCTACATAATTAATGGATTACTAATGTGAAAAGACCCATTAAATATCTCCAAATCCTCTAAATAACCCTGAACACTTTTACTTTTTGAAAGCTATTCCCTCAAAACAAAATTTTACCTGAATATGTTGGGTATCATTTTATCATCATCATATCTTTGAGAACATTAGGCAATTCACCAGAATTTAAAATGAAACTTAATGACCAACTGGTTCATGAGTTTAAGAGGTTGAATTTGACATTTGTGGGGTTGAGAAAGGTAAATATTATAAAATAAATAGATAAATAGTATGATATATAATCAATACATAAATATAATATCATATCATACATAATAATCATATAAAGTAATATAGTATATTATTATATTAGATTGATTAAACAATATAATAATAATAATATAAGTATAGTATGCAGCAGAGTATGAATTGTAGAAGGAAATGCTTAGTATATCTCAGATCTTGGATGCGGCCCAGGAAGCTGTTCTTATAGCGGATGTGCTCCAATAACAGTGTAAGTACTGTATGTAGTGTGTGTATATGTGCGTATTAACCTTCCAGTTCATTGTAATAGAGCGTCCCATCCTGTTCTATATTATACTGCACTCCATGTGGTTGTATTGTGTAGGGATGGCTGGCACTGTTCTTAAACACCACCTGGATGGTGTCTCCTACTTCAGCACGTAGAACAGGACCTGCACACACACACACACACACACACACACACAGAGAAAGTGAGAGAGATTCAGGAATTATTATCACATTGCCATAGTTTCCTGAGTTTGTCCTTTGCAGCGTTTCCAGTTATTTTTCAGAATGACTTGTTTGGGGGGGGTCCACAAGCGACAGTCTAAGAATGACACTCACAGTAATGTGGTGTTTAAAGATCTATTGGAGCAATCTTTGGAACTGACATTTTCACAAACACAATCATCCTGCACCATATTGAATTTTCTGGGTTGACAGTTTTGTCTTTTGTGTCCTTTAACTCATGTAGACACAGAGAGAAAGACAGAGTTTGTTGGTATGCGGAAGATTATTTCCTACGACGTGAGACAACAAATCCTGCCCAGCCTGCATCATTACCCAGAATTCCAAGGTGTTGCTCCCCTGGGCCACGGAGCATCTTGTTTGTAAAGGTGCCATCAGTGTACTCCACATAGCGAACCTTCTTATAGCGACTTCCAATACGGTTTGGACCTCTGGTTACGTACTGGTCAGCTTCACTGCACACACACACACAAGATCAAAACATATCATTTATTACAAATATTTAGCATGTATTGACTGTTTATAATGATGCACTGTGTATCTCCCCAGGTTGTGTGTGTGTGTGTGTGTGTAAAACCCACCCCTCTGTAGGTAGTATAGGAGCATAGTCCCAGATTTCTTCTTCAGCAGCAATGAAGTACTGTCTGACCTCACCATGTGGGCGGGGCTTATGGACGTTGGGGAAGCACTTGTTGATCTTAAATATGGCCTGCATGCCAGCTGGAGCAGGACAACACAAAAAAAAAACCTCTAGAACAACACTAAACTTCTGGAACATTCAGATGAAAGAGAGGCGACATGGCCGATGTTCTCACCCGTCAGGTGGTCGTTAACGGTGCAGGTTAGGAGCCAGTTACCCACGTTGTCAGCCATCATTTCTGCTGTGATGCTGGAGGCAGGGAACAGGCTGATCGTGTCTGTGTGGTGGTTCTGAGCGGTCAGGATCTGACCATGGAAATGAACTGAATGGATGTCCACCTGGGAGATGAAAATCAGTCATATTTTATGTTAAAAAATGTCATGAGGAAATTTAGATAAATGGCATAGAGAGAAAATGTCTTTTATTTGTTTTTATTATTATTATTATTAAACTACTTAAAGTATTTCTATGGGATTAGATATTCTGATTTAGAGGTGGCAACAATGTAATAGTGACCTCGTTCCCTAAGCCGATCAGATGCCATTGGATCTTATTGCCTTGGCACATGGTCAGTCCAGGTAGGTTTCCATACAGAAAACCGTTTATACCTGTAACACACACTCTGGGTTAACAAGCTGTGTATGTGCACATCTGGATGCTTGCGTGTGCATTGTCTGCTCACCATGCATCTTATTGCTCTCAATAAAATCTTCATCCTCTTTCAAGCCTGGGGCGGGGTTGCTGATGTGCGTCCTTATGTTTTCGTCTAAGTACCAGCTGAAGTTCTCATCCGACACCATGAAAAGCAAAGCGTACACGTAGTCTCCAGACCCGTCTCCGTGTAGGTCCAGAGTTCCTGAAGAGGAGAAGAGGAGAGAGGAGAGGAGAGGAGAGGAGAGGAGAGGAGAGAAGAGGAGAGGTGATGACTTGCTGAGGGTACATGTAGCCTATGGGCCTGTCTCTGTTGGCATTTTCTTCTGTACTACAATAGTTACAGTAGAATGACAGTCGGGAGGAACAGGGCAGAGAGCGGGGATGACATGCAGCAGAGGGCACAGGCTGGAATCCAACCTGCACCGCTGCCTCATGTGCCAAAGCTGCACCTAGAAAAAATTCAGTGAACGTTCAGTTCATAAAAGCATCAGGAGGAGCCGCTACCTTGTTTACAGATGATGAGGGGTCCTATCAGTCCTGAGCTGATGTCTTTCGGGGTATTTATGTGGGAGTGGTAGAATCTGGTCAAGCAGTTTCCTTCGTTTGTGAGGGGGCTGTGGGATTCTGGGAGACTCCACACATATGTGTGCACACCACCAGGAGCCACTGAGTCGTCACGTTTCAGCTCTGGAGCGGTCCCATCTGGGTACAGGGCTCCTGAGGAGGCCCAGACACGGACACACAGTTAGAAGAGGAACATTGTTGGCACCATCTCCTCACTTTATATTCCACACAATAATTTCACTTCAATTCCACTTTTCACCAAAATTGTAGTAATTGTAATTGTAATTGTTGTAATTGTAGAACTTTGTGACATTTCATCCAATTTTCCACCAAATTCAATAAAGACACTTTTTGAATGAACTGCCACAATTCTTCACTGCACTGAGTAACAACAACCAAAATTAAACTTGTGCACGTCTCAACATCATTCTGACAGAATGGATGGCATTCGGCCTATAGGTGGCACTACAACAACATTATTCATTGTGAATGCAGTAAACCATGATGTTCCCACACTGGATCTGGATCTATAGATGTTCTCTCATTTCCATTTTTTTGTAGCCCCATCATGCTCATCGCCCTCACCCTCGTTTCCCTTGGTGTAGCTGAGTCCGTGTGGATGGAGGCCAAAAGATCTGTTTGCTGTATTCTTCAGGTGGACCATGATCGTGTCCCCCTCCTCAGCTGTTATCAAGGGACCCAGGTAGCCCAGCCAGTCTGGCTTCATCACTTCTATCATGAAGGTGGCATCGCTGTATTGCTTGTACACAGCCTTCATATAAGTGGGGCCGATACGCTGGGGGCCTTTAACCAGGAAAACGGGGGCTTCCCTACAGATACAGACGGTGAGAACAGATCAGGGCTCCATCGTATGAGAGGATGAACGCTTTACTCCACGGTGATGCATTTGTTCTGTGTGTGTTCGTGTTTGTCTGTACTTACGGGTCGTCCTGCAGCGTGTTGTTCTGAATGATGTTCATCCCACTTGGAGCATAGTTCCAAGATACTTCCTCTATCTTGATGAAGTACTCTCTGTTCATCCCGAACACACATACTGCTGTGCAGTACAACAGTAACACTGACCTCAACCCTGAAACACAATGCATATTTTATGCAAAACCAAACTTTAAAACGGATGGCAGACGACAGCGATGAAGAGGATGACGAGTCTTCTCTTCCTGAGAGTTATAAACAGACGTCCTGCTGATTTCTGTCCAGTGATAACAATGAAGACGGACAGTGCACTCGACCGACAGCTGCGCGTTTGTCTGTGGATCTGTCACAGAGACGTTCGACCCTCGGTGTCCTTATGTTCTTTGTTGTGAAACAGCTGGGGCACAGGGGCCACTGACCTAAATACAGAGATTGAGCAAGCCTATCACACAGCTGCCTGACAGTTTACTCAAAAGTTTGGACTTGCATAAGAGAACAAAGTGTTTGTATGAATCTGATCGTCCAAACATCAGATTAACGCATTGATATAGATAGAAGACACTAGATCTGTGTCGTGTTAAATAAAACATGCTGGACTTCTGGAAACGATGAAGGTTTCAAACTTAATCAGAGGAGAAGAGTGGACCACTGCCCTAAGTAAGGTTATCACACTTTAAAGGGCTAATCTCGAAAGGGTCACATGTACTGAGGGTGGATTTTGAAATGATCGATAAAGTCAATTTTGGGAACTCCAGGGCACAAAATCATATCCAGGAACTGATTACAACACAGGGAGGACTAATAAACACACACACACACACACACATCAAGTTGTTGGAAAAAACTCACTTACGGTAACATGTGGAGGTCGTACAATCTAGTTCAAACACACACTTTCTTATTGGCTCACGCTCACACATCTGTGGATAATATGTAGGTTTCAGTGGAGATTCCATAATCAAATTGTAGCACTTAGGATGTAAAAGCACTTTGTGTAAAAGCTTCAACTAAATAATTCCACCAAAGATGAAGATGAAATAATTACATATTTATTTTTTATTCAAGGCAGAACAAACATACATTATAAAAATATGTTACTAAATATATATAAAAAGTCCTTAACACTGAACTAACATTCTGACAGACCAAAAGAAAACAATTCACAATAAAATATTCTGAAATTAAAACAAATGTACAAACACATACACAAAAATCCACCAAAACACTGCGGATTTGGAGAGGAAGGACACATCCTAATGCATGATGGGTATATTTTCAGAGTAGTAGTGAAATGACAGTGGACTCATTGGATCCTTTGGATGTTCCTACGATGAGATCAACATTATATTTGTGGGTATGCACAGGAATGACATGCCCCTTCTACTGTTGCTCTTTGAACAGTCTCTGGTACACAAAGTACACATTCTTCTTATAAAGTACAAAGAACACTTGTGCACCTACTTCATATGAGTTGGTGTCCTTTGGAGCCTTTATTACAACAGACTGGAAGTTCAGTGCATCATCATGACATCATCACAGCCCACTGAGTAATATATTAAACGTTTAAGAATTTAATCAAATGACTCTGTGTCAAGTGGATGGGCGGCTGGTCGTGTCGGTCACCTGAGATTCAACACACAACTCTGCAGCTCCGTGGGGGGCTGAGCGTTTTGCAGCTAATTGGTTAGTTTCTTTGACTTGCAACTGTGTTGTCGAGTATCTGGGCTGCCACATATGAAACCATAAGCAGCTGTTTCTTGCAGGGAAATGTCATTCTAATGAACACATAACACAAAACAAGAGAGAGAAAGCGAGAGAGAGAGAGTGACAGCAAGAGTAATGTCCTGTGGGGGGTTTGTGTTACTCTGTGTCTGTTTGACGTTTCAATCGCCTGTTGTATGGTAACATGTTAACCCATGACAGTTTGATAAGCATTTGATCAGGGCTGAGATTCTACAGGTTTTTCGAGAATTTCTGCCCCCGTGTGGTGAAAAAAAGCCTTTGATTAATTATTCAATTGACGCGTGAATGCTTTAACGTGATGGTTTCTGTGACTGTGGTTGGTTGTGTGGTTGGGTGAGAGAAAGGCATGTGCCCTTTCTCTCACCCAACCACACACCCACACACGCTGTGTTGCAATCACACGTGCGTTTGCCTCCTTGAATGCGTGTCTGTTCTGTGTGTTTTTACCGAAACGTGTGCCCATGCTACAAACCCGTGCGTTTCTTTAAGTGTTAAGACTATACTCCTGCTTGTAGCAACATGGCCGACACACACCGTTAATCAAACCACTTCCCAGCTGTATGAGACAGATGAGGAACTCCAGCACAGCCAGACCCAGTAACACACACAGCAGAGTCACGTTCCATTCCACAATATGAACAGGCTGAAGACACTTGGACCACTCCTTGGGCTCCGAGAGATACCTGCAGCAAAGGGGAGGAAGATACATAATCGTTTTGTTATGTTGGGAAACCAATCCTCCGTTGTCTTCTGGAGTTTTCTAACATCTCTCAACCAGTGTGTGAATGTGATCTCCCTACCTGCCCCCTCTGTCTGCGAAGGGGTACGTCCACCCCAGAGACGTGAGGCACTGGGGACCCTGCAGCAAAGCGAGTCCTGATAGGACGAAACAGTAGCAAGATCCCACCAGGCCGATCACAGCTGCAAATGCTGACCCGCACATCTGGAGAACAACGTGGAAAAGATGCAGAAAAGGATTTGAATAATGAGCGAGTTTCTTTTGTGTTGTGTGTAGTAGACATTCTCCTGACACACTGCGCAAATGAACGCCTGTCGTGATGGACGTGTTCTGCGCTGTGGGAGTCAAAATGACTTTGTTGAGCGTTATCTATGAGGTGAAATCCAGCTCATCCAGCTGTGATGACTCAACAAGGGTCTCACTGTTAGGGACACAGGGTTTGCTATCTTACTGACATATTTTACCAAAATTCTCTGAGTTATGAGCAGATAAATGGCTGTAAAAGTGGAGCTATGACGGACGTGAAATAGACTTTTAGGCAAATGAAAGCCAAGTACTTGACAATGCAGTAAATAATACAATAATAATGTCTTTGAATAGGTGACTGTAAAAAACGCTTCATTTGAATGATTTTGAATGAATCTATTCGGCCTTTTGAAATGTATAACTCGTTAATAATGAAGTGTATTATTTTAATGATGTAATGTATTGTAATTTTTTTAATCATAAGTTGTATAGAAATTCTGAAAATTGTCTGTATTTTCTAGACGTAAAAAGGACTATTCAAAGTATCCAAACTCCTTCAAATAACAGCAAACTGTCCAAATTTGTGAAATCAGTGTTTGCACTTTTGATTTTCCTCATCTGAGGTTCAGCTTTTTATGAGAAGGTTTCATTTCCGTTTGTGTGTTCCTGTCAGATGGTGATTCCTTCCCTGTGTTACGTTACATACTGTCCACATTTGCTACGCTGTTGTTGACTTTGTCTTTACTGTAGACTTATGTGAGATCACTCTTGCCTATTGTCTCATGAGGTCAAATAAACTATAACTCACGTCTCTTACCATTAAGTTCTCATTCCAGCAGCAGCTGCACTTCCCCAGGGTGATGAATGTCACAACTGGAACCAACATCTGGAAGCACAGAAAACGTGATGTTTTGGAGAGAAAACAATATTTTTCTTTTGTTGTCTATGAAGGAAATGACAAAATAAAAAAATGAAGGATAAACAAATGCCAGCAGGCAACCACAGAGGCTGCAGCTGTGTCTCGTCAAAACTCTGACACGGAATTTGAGTAATCTATTAGCAAAGTATCTCACGAGTGGATAAGGCGAATAAGAGAGAGAGAGAGAGAGAGAAAAACATCGAGAGAGAGACAGAGGGAGAGAGAGATTTGCCAAACCAACAACTGTTTGTTTCGGGCTTGCATTCTTTTGTCTTTATCTCTCCCCCTCCCTCTTTCCTCTTGTCTTCCCTGAGCGCTTGTCTCTCATCTCCCTCCCAGTGGTCAGGAACTTTAAATCACATCCTTCCAGAGGGAGGGAAGTTCCCAAGGTTTTACAAATATACACAGTGAGAGAGAGCGAGAGAGAGAGAGAGAGAGAGAGGGAGAGAGAGAGAGGGGGAGAGAGAGAGGGCATTGCTACAGTTGTATCCACCATGCTTAATGTCCGTAACAGACACAGAAAGAGAGAGAGTGGCAGACAAGGAGCGGAAGGAGAAAACGATGGGATGAGCAAAGATAGAGGAAGAGAGAGGTAGAGGAAGGGGGACGGAGCTAAAGATAGATGTCTCTCAGAGGGGTTCGGTTTGCTCTTTGACTCTTGGTGCTCTGTCATTTCCACAAAGATTGGACGAGCAGAGAAAGGAAAAAACAAGCTGATAGAAATGAATGTTTCCTCACAGAACGCTGACAGACCCTCAGATACACACTAAACCAAAGGGTCACACAGAAAACGCCAAAAACCAACAGACTGCCTCCAGTGATGGAGGACGAAAATGTTTCCAGGGAATACAAACAGAATCAGTGACAAACAAAAACAACAGACTACATCAACATATGAGACGAGATCGGGCTGTAAGTCCATGCACTCTGTCATATATAGAATAAATAATTAGTACTATGAGGCTTGGTGCACCATGATATATGAGTAAGAGGGGAATTCTTGAAGGTCCAGGTTCCCTCCCTCACAGAATAGTATCGCTCATTATTGTTTTGACCTTTCCTGTGCTAATTCATCACTGTGAGATAAGAACCAAAATGTGCAGAAACATTGTACTTGTTTTTGACAGTTTTATAAAGAACAGATTTTTGCCGTAGAAATTAATTAACAGCTTCTCATCTCTAGGAGAAAAGTCAAAGCTGCTATGGTTGTTATTGCTGTATGTCCCCGGTGACGTATTTCCACATTTAAAGGGGACTTTTGCAGACTTTTAAGGTGTAAAAAGGAACCAACCCGCTTCTAATCTCGCTTGCTGAAGCACCGCTGTGCACGCTGAATGACAACACGCTGTCACAGGTGCCAAGTGAAACTGAAAGTGTGTGCTGTTATGCCAGTGCATAACAATCAGGTAGAGATGTTATGAGCACACAAATTACAAACTGAACATTTAAAAGGTGAAGCTTTAAGTATTCAAAGTGGAGCGCTCTGTCGTTCGAGAGTAAGAGTGAATCTACTGTTGGAAAACACACTCTCTGCTCTGTTCCTCCTTAAAACCCGACTGAAAGAACAGCTCCTTTCTGCTCAGGCGGGGACTAAACCCATAACCCATCAGATCAGCGGCATGTAGGCCAGATGGATTAAGTGTGAATTCACACAACACTCCATTGTTCTCAATGAACAACAGCAAAAAAAAATAAGACTCAGCAGTTAAGAGTTGAAGGGAAATTGATGATCATTCATTTTGTCTGGCGTGAAATAATATTTCAAGCGCATAAACCTGAGACTCAGTATTGATCTTACGTAGGATAACGCAACTAATGACCGAAAAATCAAGTGGATGAGAGAATCTCTGAAGATTTCCATCAGCACTGCCGCTACATAAGCGATGTATTCAGTGTGGTGAATGGAACACACTACCACCACTGTGTCTCCGCCGCTGCTGAATAAGGGAGGAAGGGAGGTGATACTTGTTTTCAGTGAAAACGTTGGTGTGGGGGTGATCAAAATGCTTTTTCAAAGAATTTCATCTGCGCTGCTTTCTGTCACATGGCTCAGTATTGTCAAAGAAGCTCATTCATTTTGCTTTCAGGGAGGAAAATGGGCTCGTACAGTCGTCAAAATGTGGTTTTAAAGAATGTAATTTGTGTTGGATCCAGATGAACGTGTTATTGTCTTATTTCACTGGGGGGATTTTTTTGTCCCTTTTCCACGCTGTAACTAATTTTGATCAATTCCACTAAGTGGCACCAGTACTCGACATCCACTGAACGAGTTTAAGCCTCTGAAAGGGAAGACGCTACTACAAACGCTGCTCAGTGTCCTTACAGGATAAGATACAAAACAAACTCCAGTCTTCCAAGTCTTACTCTCTGCTTGGTGCATATTTGAGTCGTGTTTGTTATTATCTCAGTCTCAGAATATTTCAATGACTTTGATGAAATTAACTTAACAACAATAACAATAAAACAAAAATAAAATATAAATACTGAATATAACAAACTTTATATTTTTATTATTTTCTCAAGACTAAACTTGTCAAATTGTCTTGAAGTACAATAACTTCTACGTAGATATTAGACCCAGATTGACGCCCAGATTTAGATTAAAGCTGTCTGAACATTTCTACTCTTGTAAATATCAATAAATTAATAGATTGTGTGGTTTTTGTGGAGTACTTTCAGAGTTTGAGTATTTTGTATAAAAATTCAAAAGCTTTATAAGAAATGTATGAAAATGATGAATGCCATACATACGACTTTTCTACCACGAATTGTAAAGTTTAGATTATACTCACATTTAAGCACCATTATCCCTTGACACTCAACAAGTAGAAGGAAATAGAATAAACAGAACAATGGACTAAGCGGGTTCTACAGTCACATTGTTGACATGACTGAAGTTCAACCTACCAACCTGTCTTCTGTAGTCCCTGATATATACACCAGACTAAAATCTAGGGGTACAGTTAAGAGTTTGTACTTACCAACAGTCCCCCACCTCCTAGTCCACCAAAGAACCAGATGTAGCTGGCCAGGCGGTCGTGCTCAACATAGGTGGTTTCTCCCATAGGGAAGAGAAGCAGCAGGTTGGCCAGGATACAGCACAGGGCCAGAGGAAGGAGGGCCAGACCCAGAGACCTCGCAAAACCCACGGAACAACACATCGCTCTGCCCAGAACACAACGGCAGCGAGCAGAGGAGAGAGCGGGACTGGACGAAGGGGAGCAGAGAAAGAAAGGAGGGTCGGGTCACCGCAGCTGGAGAGACAGGAAGCAAGTGATGAGGGGGTGCTCTGTGTGTGAGTGTGTGTGTGTGTTTAACAGAATCTCCTTCCTTGCAGTGGGAATACTGCCATAACACACACACACACAGGAAGGGGGCTGACCAATCGCTGGAAAGAACTGAGCCAGAAAAATATGACAAATCCCACAAGTGTGGGATGTGTGAGTGTGTGTGCGTGCGTGTGTGCGTTTCCCACACCCTCTTAAGTAGCAGAGCCTCACGTAGCACTCTAAACAAAAGAATTAATTTCCCTCAGAATCACTGAGTCACACCAACAAACCTCCATGTGTCCGAGCACCTCAGTGCATTCCAGCCAACATATTCTGTGACGCGTGCAGATCTAGAACACACTTGTTCGATTTTCGTACGGTGTGAGGATGACGTACAAACTAAGTAATCATTAATTCATTAAAAACACAGAAAGAAAATGACCGTCAGCTGTGGGCCTGATAACCATGTTGATGTACATGGTAAATATACAGAGATGTATGTATATAGTATTCATTTAATTGGGAGAGTAAATAATGATAAATCTTTCTGTATGCCAACATTGTCTTTGTTGTTTGTTTTATGCTCGATGTACTTTGTAATTCATCCAATCAGTTATTTTAAAACCCTCGTACCATCAGGGATTTTTCAGCCCTTGCAGGAATGTCTGGTGGAATAAACATGGGAACCATGTACTTGGCAACAACAGAAACATTCAGCTGGACTGGGACAAACAGATTCAAACTCCCATTGATGTGATCAGCTGCTCGTCCTCTCCCCATCTCTCCCTCTACATCAGGATTATAACTCAGCAGGTCTATATGGGGCAAAAGGGCGCGACACGACTTCCACAGTGCTGTGTCAGGAAGCCAGTTTGTGTGTGTGTGTGTACGCATGCGAGTGTTTCAGGTGTCCAGCATATTGTGAGGTTCTTCAAAAATCCATCTGGAATGCAGCTCATCCAGATTAACTGCAGCATAATCTGCATCTGGCCCCTAAAAAGAATGAAGGCGGATTATGTAAAACAGAAGGTGTTTGGGGTGCTAACACACAGCTCATTATGGTACCGGGAGGATTGGCGCTATAAGGCGATCAACAGGCTAATCAAAGTCCAACATTTGTGTGAGATTGTGTTTCCCCGCCTCATGAACCAGAATGGGATTTTTCACGCTGCTGCAGGCCCGTCTGGTCAAATTCACGCTGTCTGTATTTAGCCTGTGTGTGTGAGACGGGCTGCAGGGCGTTTCCCTACCGCTAAAAATACACTTAGAGATAATGCTCACACACATAGAACACCCACCATGGTGTCTCTATCTCACATTCACACAACGCAAACAAAAACCTGTCAGCATACCCGCGGTGGGTGTCTCACACACTAAAATAGACACACACACACACACACACATACTGTATGTACTTCTATTCTCCTGTCTTTGCTTATTCCAGTCCTAGTTAAACATAGCTAGGAGAAAAGATAATGGATGTGTGCATATATATATATATATACAGTATATGTACATATACAGATAAATCTTGAATGATTAGTCCTGAGCCAGACCCATAAGTAAGGGAGCAACAACAGTAATAGACAGTTTTAATTTATAATTATGTAATTTATATAATTTATGAGTTCCGAGATGCCCAAAGGTCTTTGTCTTATGCATGATTTATATAACGATATCGATCACCTGTTATCAATGACTCTGGCTTTAAACTTTATTACCCAATTTCATCCCTTTGGCCTTACTTTAGGATTTAGCTGAGAAATGATAGGTGTAAACAGGTAAATATATATCAGATGATGGATTTACATCATCAAATGGGCGCGGCATGCGGCCATGATGACCCGTGAGAGGAAGCGGGAATCCTCCACGACTCAGTTTCAGTTTTTGTCATCTGGCCACTGGATTGAGGGATAAAATCAACGAATGTCTCTTGAAGCAACAAACGATTGTGATAAGAGACATCAAAGCAAAGGGATCACTGAAATGAGAGGTGTGTGCAGCAGATTCCAGGACAATTTCAAGACATCTTGCGCATATAACTGATACTTTGTCATGGGTTGGCACAAGAGGAAAGGTCAGGAAGTGTCCAAAACGGAAAAAGATCCATCCGCTGAGGAAAATCAATATAGTCATTACATTTATTGGTAAACTGCCCGTTTGACAGTTTGTGTTCAACTGCATGCTAGAGTGAAGTTATGGGGGTTATAAAAGGTTACCATTGTTTACATTTAACATCCACAACAATGTTAGGCCATACTCAGTGATATTTATAGGACCTGACAGTGAAGCTGAAAGGAATCATCCTCTGGAGATCGGGAATATCTTGATAAATTTAATGGCAATCTGGCCCCCTGATATTTCACTTTGATGTTCAAAAGTTGGATAGATGAATCAGTACACAACCTGTTCAACATCATCATCATCAATTAGAGACACAAGAGACACTTTAACCAGAGATCAGAGTCAAAACCAAAGCAAACTTTGGCTTCCCAATCTGTCCGTTAGACCACTGGGTTGTATTAGGGGCCATATTTGAGTTAAGGATAAGAGGCAAAGAGAATATTAGCTTTGAACAAAACTAATTAATGCTGTAAAATGAAGCAGTGTTATTTATTATATAGTGCAAAAGGCGCAGAAAACACTTTGGATATACTCACCATTACATAATCAGTCGATAGATGAACTCTAATACTGACATAAAATGAATTTGTTCCACGCAAGAGTCCACAGTTACATAAATGTACAAATAATGTGCATGCATAAATAAAAATCTAATCAATGGGATGGACTGAGTGTTATTGGATCTTAAGTGCTACGAATCATTCACTGAGGTATTTGAGAGATTTAGAATACATTCGTCAAAATTAATTCAGTCTGTGATGATCCATTCCTATGGATACAGCTAAAGTTATAGTTACAGTAAGTGGTAACTAACTTTTAAAGCAGTTCAGTTACAGATGCATATATACAGTATGTATGCATGCATGTACCAGGTAAGTAAACTTCTATTTCACACTTGTTGCAGGGCAGTTTTGCCATTCTTTCCTCTTACAGTTATGCAGTGCTGATGATGATGCATTTGCAGAAGAACAAGCTGTCATCAAAAGATTTCAGAAAAAAACCCATCAAAATATAGCAAACAGTCTAAGCTCCAACTTCTGGGAAGACTTTGATTTTTCAAATTAGATTTCATGCTTATGCTGCTACGTCACAAATTACATACATGTCTATGTACACACGCAACACTTTTAGATATATTCTTTATATTTAATGAACCTGAGTACCAGATAGGTAAATTATTAAAAAGTAAAATGCAAGGAGAGGAGAGGAGAGGAGAGGAGAGGAGAGGAGAGGAGAGGAGA
>OMNV01009394.1:73274-103137 GCA_900303265.1 Brotula barbata
GGTCATTGTGTAGTGTGTTAATTGTTTAGTATCCCATTGCACATCCATCTGCCCTTGGGTCAGATCCCGCCCACAACACCCTGGTCGGAGAATCAGCTTGATTGACAGATGCGTTCCACCAGTCCCCCACTGTGATGATTTGTCCCAACCCAAAGTGAGACCTCTGGTGGCCTGAATGTATGAATGAAATGATACATGAAAAAAAGAAGACAAATTTCCCCTTGTCGTCCCTTCTCCATTTTCTAATTTATTTATTTTTTAACTTTAAAGTTGTTTTATTTTGATACTCTGAAAAGCTTTACGGCAACTGAAGACTCTTATGGCACTTTCTGCTTTGAAAATCTGTTAATGATTGAATAGTGAAATGCCTAAAATCTCTAATAACGTCTCCGCCCTATTCAATGAGGCAACAGAGAAAACTAAAAAAAAATCAGTATTAACAGGAAGTAGGACGGGAACAAGAGAGACTTCCTCTTTCCAGCAGGTACTAAACTGGGTTTATGAGAGCCAGGAGCTTAATTTTGAGGAACATTGACACCAATTATGTGAGATAGAGACTACCTGCTCTCTCACCAATGGGCTCATCTCTCTACAGTTATCACTATACAACATGTCAAGATGTAGTCATTTAATAATGACACTGTGGCTTCTAAAAATACTGCATGTCACAGAATGAGCTAATAAAGGAATATTGTGAAGATTCAAACATTTTCAAACATTCAAACACATTCAACAAGCTAACTTTAAATGAATGAATGAATGAATGAATGAATGAATGCTCCATTCAAATGGAAAACAAACCTGAAACTGGCCAGTTAACTGTGTGACCCCGATTTTTCAGATCCTCAGCAACTTCCTGGTCCACGCCCTCTTCCAGATTAACCAACCACTGATCAGCTGGACAGACAAAATAATGATTAGACAGATTATGACATTGATAAAATGCATACCAATAATTATTACTGACATTAAAATACATATAATAAATAACGCATCAACACTGAACTGCTGTGCTGCATGCAGAAAATATCGTTCTTAATTAGTAATTATAATCTTTAAAAAGCCATAACGTCCCAATAACTGTATTCTTAATGGAATCGAAGATTGTAGGAAACTGTGTTGTGTTTTGTGTAAATGTGTGTACTTTTTGCTTCGTAGTGTACATAGACCCTTGGTGCATCCAGAGCCTGTTGTGGATTCATCCCAAACTCCAACATGTTCAACAACACCTAAAACATGAGAAACATCAACTTTTAACACCATAAACCTGAGCCACAACCACTGTATTTTGGACAGTCATAACTTTGTAAACCTCATAACAAAGGAGGGATAACAACAGCCTAATGAGCCCTTATAACCATTTCACCCATTTTTGGCTGCCATTCCCTTCTCTTACGATGTGAACATTATGTCCCACATTATCCAGCACCGCATACCTGGATGTGTCCTTGTGGTTGCATAAATGCCCCCATCACCCCCAGAGCGGCGAGGAGGCGTGGTGTATGTGATTTGGGGTCGGTATCCGTGAGCAGGGCGGGCATTATGGTGTGGTACGATCGTTTCCCTCCAGCAATACAGTTGACATGGTTCCGACGCAGAGAAAAGTTGGCACCGCGATTCTAAGAAGAGAGAAAAATAGGGCTCTCATAAACGTGAAGTTGTTTTTTCTTTGTACACATTTACACAATTTCCTTGACTCAACTGAAGAACGGCTTAACTGACTTCTCAGACCTGTAATGAGAATCCACAGTCTTTAGGGACCAGCCCAGTTCCAAAGCCCATATAGGTGCTATTAATGAACGAACACGCGTTCCCTTGGCTATCAATCACACAGAAATACACCGTGTCGCTTCCTGTCGTCAGGCCAGGCTCCACTCCCTCCATGACCCTACGGAGATACACACACAAACACACATGGAGTGAAAATCAGGTGAAGTTTAGAGTGCTGAGAATGTATTAGTGATGGTGATTGATAGCAACAGTAAGGTTTACTGCACATACTCTACACTAAATGATAATTTATAAATAAATTTGCTATGATCTGGTGTCTAATGTGTGTGATGTGAATGACACGGCATGATTTTGACAGCTGCAGCTCATCTTCTAATTTGGATCCAACCCATTTATCTTGTCTTACAGTAAAACCAGGCCTGACACATTCACTGATGAATCTCAGAGTTATCTGGAATGCAGCGTGAGCTGGCGCCTGGCTAGATATCTGTTGTTGCCTTTAAATATCAGATTACTGGTTTCTATGGAACAAACGAGCCAACAAATTTATTCTTTATTCCTCCTTTCCTTCGCTGACACACATTGTTTGACATTGCTAGCCGCCACTTAGCAACGCTACAGTTTTGAGGGAAAACTGCAACAAAATGTTGAGATTAATCAGTGCTATTTCAATAGATCTTAATGTTTAATTCATTTATTTTGGAAAATAGTAAATTATGTGTGAATATAAATAAAGAGAAATATCGTAAATACTGACCATCCCTGAGTGAATGGAAGTGATAAGAGGGGTGTATGTGTTGTGTGACACAGATCGATGCAAAATTGGTTTGGTTTTCGGAATATAAAACGGCAACGATGTCAGAATCTGGGCTGCCAGGGTGTGTTTGTGTGTGTGTATGTGTGTATTTTTAATAAGATGTCACCCGTTCTGGACGTTGGATGTACATTTGACCATAGCCGTGCAGAAACATTTGTCACATAATCTCCTCCTAGGGTGGGAAGAGACGGTTACCACGATGTAAGAGGGCTAGATATCAGCTGCTGAGCCATGTCATTACATCACAGGGGCCTGAACGTACAGCGGTAACCTGAGAGACGTCCATATAGTGGGAATGAGAGGCCTGCAGCTACTTGGACTCTGTAGGACAAATTTAAAACGACCTGCCTAATGCTGTCACTGTCAGCAACAAGGGGAAGTTGGCATTCACGGAGGAAACGCTGCTTCTGGTACTCTCAACAGCTTGTGAAATTAGGAACGTTCATCCACTGATATTTATGTCTGTTACATTTATATTTACATGTGGATATAAATAAAGACATAAAATGTGTGTCTGTGTGCACACTGAGCTTCATTATGTTGTATAGTTTTATAGTTTGTTGTTTGTCTTTCAGCTGATAGAGACCTGAAGTTCAAAGTCTAGAGTGATGTTGCCAAAATACACACACACACAAACACACGCACACAGACACAAGTCAGGGGTGGTGGGATGAGGCATACAAAGGGATGGACGTTACAGTTGGCGCAGGGAAGCAAAAGTCTAAAGCCCTATCTAAAGTCAACAGAGGTAGACTGGTACTTACTGGTACTTACACACACAAACACACACACACACACACCTGTCCATGCTGATGCATTGAGATCGTTTGTGGCTGTAGTTCTTGTCCAATAAGGTATCCAGGGGGGTGGTCACATGGTCGGGGTCTCCCAGGTTACACAGAGCGTCTGTTACTGCAAGGCGGGTCGCCTCCACGAACAGATGGATGTAATCTGAGGTGTTATGGCCTTTATCTACACACACACACACACACACACACATACACACATACACACATACACAAAGAATACACAAGGACTATTTCTAGAAAATTAATTACAATGACCATATTTCAACATTTTTCTTATTGGGTGAGGACTTTGACGAACTGAAGCTCTGGAATGTTCCCGTCTTTGTCTACATTATGGCTGCTGTTCTTATATTAGGTCTATTAATAAATCAATGATTCATTTTTTGTTACATATGAAAAAGAGACAGGCTAAACACTGTAAATTACTCACAATAGATTAATATTCAATCCTGTAACAGACATTATTATATTGTTACTGAATTTTAGTGTACTTCACCTTTTTTTTTGTTTAATGTTTAATGGTACACAAATTTCAGGGCTCCTAGCCACAAATGGTTGTTTGTTATATGTTGGCTGATACAGCAATGGATTCTCAGATATTAGTTTAACCTAATATCTGAGACGTCAGATGAACCAGAATCCCTTGGCCGGCCGATACGGAGAACGAGGCCTCCTGGAGCTCGACGCGCTCTCGCCTGCACTTGTCGCTTTCTCTCTGTGAACTTTGGTTTACCTTTGAGTGGGAAGTTCTCCAGGATGTTCAGCAGGAGAAGAGCGGTCAAACCCTGACTGTTGGGAGGAGGCTCCCACAGGCGCACACCCTGAATACACAATAAAGACCATATGAACAACTTCACTATTAGAAAATTGGAAGATAGAATAAGAAACCAAAACCTGTACCAAGTACGGAGAGCTTAGTGTATTAGATTCTTATTGATCTTGAACCTCTGAATCCAGTCACTACATCTAAATATCTGTGTCATGAGTGACAGCTGTCTGTCTTTACAAAATAAAACTCAGAACTATTTTATTAATTGGATATCTTTGATAAAACCTTTATGTATGTAGCACACCTTTTAAAGGGAATATGATGATGATGATGATGATGATGACAAAGCTGTTTATTTGCTGTCTTTTACTTAATATTGTTTATACTTTATTGTATTTGGAAGTTGTTTTCACACAATTACAGTTAAAATTCACATTTAGCAGATGCTATTATCCAAAGCGACGTATATACCAGCACATATACTGAGCGTTTTTCATAAATCCACTTAAAGGGTTTAAGGGAGGTATTTAATCTGGGATCTTAGATTTAATGGCATTTATAAACTTTTTTTTATGCCAATAAAAGTGAATTAAAACCCTCACCTTATACTCTGTGCTGATGGGACTGATGACTTCACTGTCGTGGCTGCTAAGGTCATCCAAGGTCATGACTCCACCATGTTGACAAATGATATCAACGATGGCCTGGGCTACTCTGCCCTGGTAAAATCCTGGCTTGCCACACTCCCCTAGTTCCTGTCAACAGACGTCAGAATTTTAGGAAACACACACGTGTCCAGGCTTTGATTGGGCTCAAAGTTATGTGGGAGAGGGAGAGTGAATGTGTGTGAATGTGTGTGATTGTACATTACAAGGGAGTAACACACACATCATCGCTGAGGAATGACCATTGTGATACTGTGGAAACCATTCAACGGTAGGTCAGGTGAGGTCACCGCTATTGTCTTAAGTGTGCGTGTGTGACTGTGTGCGTGTGTGTGTGTGTGTGTGTATAGGAGTGAATGTGGGAGTGCATTGCAATCTTCTTCCATCATTGAATTCCCAATGACTAAGCCAGTGACCACTTAAATACAGTGAATCAATCAATAGACAACTAATGAATACATCTTAGTGTCCATAATCTAATGATCACACACACACACACACACACACACACACACACGACAAACAGGGGTCTATCGAAGTCTCACAGGCAGGAAACCAGAGTGAGCGTAGGCTTATGACTATAACACACACACACACACACACACACACGGACCAGGAGTAGAGGACATGGAAAAAGTGCTCATGTCGCCTCACTTCAACTGTTTTCTTATTGTTTATGTGAAATAGTCGCTATTCTCACACACTCCTATTACAGTCCTAATCATTCCTACTCCTTTGATATTTTAACATCCAATGTATCACAAATATACAAAGTTTTGGTTCGTCTTTTGATTCTTCGACTGCCATTTTGACGGCATTTTCATACCGTTGTGATTACCGCTCATGGAAAATGGTAAATGGACTGCACTTATATAGCGCTTTTGTCCAATTTTTAATTCTTTTGATGCTTAGAAAAACACATTTAGTGCGGAGTGTTTGTGTGCTGCTACAGGTAGATTTGGGACGTGGTTTATCAGGGAAATTCATCTGTAATCCATATAAAAGAATGCTGCATGGGAGGAGAGGGAGAGGGTCATCCTGCCCCGTAGAGGTCAGTGTGTTTGCATAAAAATGTGAAATTAATTAGACTGATTGTGGGAAAAGGGCAGAGAAGGTACTTGTAATTCGGAGCACTTTGCAGAGGAATGCAGGACAGAAACTTCACGGCACGATCACGTATGTTTTAGAAGCGGACCAATCACAAAGCCCTGTGTGTGCTCCACGTGGCTCAGTGTCTGGAACCTATGAGTGGACGTTTAGAGCTGCGGATAGAGGAGGAAGTCCAACAGAATCCACAACCCTCCACTCTTCACTCTGATTAACTTCATGGCAAAATGGGGACAGACAGAGACGAAGACACGGCAACAGGGGGACGCGCAAGAACCTTGTCTTCTCCATCCATCCCTCCTCTCTGTTCTAACCTGTACGCCTCCTTCTCCATTCTTCTTTCTCTACCTTCCTCCCTCTCTTACCCTTGCTCTCCCTGACTCCTCATTGTTTTCCTTCCATATTCAGTCTTACAGGATAATGAAGGTTAATTACACAGCGTGCCCCTAAGATCATACTAGGTTTCCCAGCATTCCTCTCAGGTTTATATCAGAATAACATCCTATAGTGGACCCGTGGAATATGATTCACCACCATTTCACAGCGAGGGTTTACCTTCAGGAGCTGCGCCATGGCGGCATTCCGGAATACTTCTCCATGTTTGGGCGCGCGGCCATCAATCAGAAAAGCTCCACCTAGTTCCTTCCCATCATCCCGCAGAGCAGCTATCCAGCGCTCCCAGTGATGGGCTGTAACCTCAGCAACAGGAAACCCCACCTCTGCCAGCTCCACAGCCCCGCCCAACAACGTTCGCAAGGACAGCTGGGAAAAACAGGCAAAGGAAACGCATGGTAATTACCTCACAGGAAACAACAGCAGGAAGGGTGAGTTATCGGGCGACAGGAAACGTAAGAACACGAGACTAAACCTGGTTTGTAACTTCCTGTTGATTGGCTATAAGAGGGCAAGAAGCCACACCCACTGTTAAATATTAAATATGTGATGATTCACGAATGTGTGGAGTTCCTTGATAATGATGGAAGTTACCAGACTACATGTTGAGATGACCCTGGGAGCAACTTTTGACTTATCTTTGGCTTAAAGTGTTTCATCTTTCTTATTTCTTAATGTCTTAGGTAATTTAACAACACAATGTCGACTGATAAGTTCTGAGCCATATTCCACTAATTTAATGAAAAGTTTATTTAATTCTCTGCAGAATTCCCATTCATTCCCAAACAATAAATCAACTTTATATCTATATCATCATACAGTATATATAGAGGGTTGATGTGGATGTTTTGGCTTTTGCAGAATATTCAGGATTATTAGCTGTAAACATGTTCTAAATTTAACTCGATGTGTGGTTTCAACCAAATGTACCAAATAAAGGAGACGTTTTTTTTAAAAACTGAATGAATCCGTTGATGTTTTGCTCACGTCTTATTTATCAGTGCTAGTGATTAACACACAACACACACAAACAACAGATGTTGTGAGTTGGTGTTGGTGTGTGTGCGTGTGTATCTGCCTCTCAAGTCACTAAGATTACTTGTTGTTGTTGTTGTTTATGTCAGGTAAATGATTATGTTAGACTATGTGCTCCTGCTCAATAAAACACACACACACAAACACACAATACAAACAAAATATATTACAAATAGAGACAAAATCGGTGATCGTACAATTACATAAGACAACATTGCTTCATTTGAGGCAGCTGGTGTCACACGACGTGACTTACACAATGAAACACCTTTTCTCCTCAAAATCAAACTCATGTTGACATTTTCTCACCCCAAATCAGAATCTTTCAATGGTGGTTATCGTATTTCTTAAAACTCCACAGACGGACACTCAAATCCGTCAAGTCAAACCTTTTGGCTGCCAAACAGCTGTACAGTATCACACCAGCAGGCCGGCGCTCCAGGCACTGTAGCGTTCAAGGCGTGAAAGCGTGAAGGCGGCGCCTCCGCACTGTAACCACGGCCCTCCATGAAGTCCAGGGTCTGGGCTCGGGCCGAGCGACCGCTGAGGGCACAGAAACATTTACAGATGCAGGTCAGCGTTTTACAACAGGGAGCCTATAGGATAGAAAAAGGAGGTGAAGAGTGTCCACCTGCCATTGATCCCACCGATCTCTCCGGTTGTTCCATTGTAAAACAGGCAGAAGGCGTCGCCACCGGGACCGGTGCTGCACGGCTCCGTCACCGCCAACACCGCCGCTATGGCAACTGCAGCATCGGCCGCATTTCCACCGCGCTTCAGGATATCTTGACACAAAGAGTAGCCAGGAGTGATGATTATTTCAACACTACAAACTACCGCGTCACAGGACAAAACAGAAAGCTTTACATTTTCCTACATGATTTTATCTTCTCCTACAATTCAGACAGCCACAGAATAGTTCTATTAATTTAACACCTTAAATATTGCTAAAGTACCTGGTAATTTTGTACACTCTAGGTGAAACAGTTCAGGATTATTTAAATGGGCTTTTACAGATTAGCAAAAAGCAGGATACATAATAATAAAAATAATAATAATACAACGTTCATGAAATGTGGGATCATTGGTGGATAGCAGAGTTTAATGGCGGTGTGAACAGTTAACCTATGGGGACAAGGAGGGAGGAAAACACACGTTATCAGAAGAAGTTCTACTGTATAAAAGATAAATAGTAAATGGACAACCAAAACTGGTGAGGTATGATAGAAAGACAGCAAGAACTCTGTAGGTGTTCCTACTATGACACTTACTCACTTCTTACCTCTTTAATGAATTGCTAAGTTTTCACACATTCCCAAACACAATATTCACAATATGTAATATTTTCCGTGTAATGAGTAAATAAGGGAATTCTGTCGGTTTTACTCATCATCTGCACAAATGTAGGATCAGTGACGTAGAAATCAATGAAAACCGTGTGTGCCGTGAAGTTTAAAACTTTTAAACTGTCGTGTGAAGTTTAAACCTGGATGTCTGTCTGTCTGTCTGTCTGTCTGCCTGTCTGTCTGCCTGCCTGTCTGTCTCTCACCCAGTCCGGTGGCTGTAGCGAGCCGCTGGCTAGTCGCGACACAGCCGCGCAAACAAACAACAGGTGAACGGCGAGAGGAAAACTTCAGATCCTTGTCCATCTTCCTAAAATATTTGCCCCGATGACGTATTTATCCCTCAAACATGCAAACGAAGTTAACGTCGAACTCTGAGTAACGTTACACCAACTGACAGTCCTCGGCATGCTTCAAGTGAACACGCCGATCGGTGAGTCGGGCTTCGATTAAGTCGACCGCTCTCAACCAAGACAGACATCTGGGGAGAATCGGAAACCAGAGCACATCGATGGATTTGATTACTGTGTAACCGATCTCAACTTAAAGCCTGCCGTATACTCATTATCTGTTATGTCAGCTGATAATTGTAGTAGTTTGCAATATGGAATGGTTTTAATATCATGGTAAAGATAGTTTAATCGATGAAAGGGAACGCTCATGTTTAGATTCATCTTCGTCCAGCCACACTGAAAACCAGATATTTGAAGAAAAAAACGAAAGAAAGACTGCAGTGATTGCAGTAAAAACAAGTGGAATGAAATTAATGTTTGGACAAGAAGTCATCATGCATAAAACCAGGGGTGCCAAGTCAACGTTATGGAGGCCCACTGGTCGAGGAATATCCCATAGTTACATGGACAGAAAGTGTGTGTATGTCTGTATGTGATGTTGAAAAAATATTTTTTATCATTTCCATCAACAAATAAACAAAGGACCCAGAAATTTAAATAAAATTTCTTTGACAAACACTTTGGTTTATGTAATCTTTTTTCAGATTTGTGGTTCGATGAGTTGAAGGAACAACTTTAGTGAAGAAATTCCAAACTATACACTGTGAGCACAAGTGCATTAATCCCACGTGCTTATTCTTTGTCAGACTACTGGACCTAATGGAGTAATGAGCAACAAGTGATCACCAAACCAGGCCCCATTCCACACTGATACCATGATAAATGGAGCGCTTAAAGGGCCGGTACCATCGACTCGTCGTCATCATCCATCCATTCCTCTATAACATCGTATCCTAAACAGCTTCACCGAAGATGGAACGTACGGGAACCACACACAGACCCAGGAATGTTGAACACAGCTTTAATCCAAACTATACACCATCCTGCACATCACAAACTAATCAGTCTATCGGGTTCGTGACTAAACCTGTGAAAGGTGAAGGACTGCCATGGGGGCCTCCCTGTATCGACCATCTGTCTCACACTTCCTCCTTTGTCTCCATGTACACAACACAAATCACAGGGTAGAACATTAACCACTGTGTCTTCACTGGTGTGACCACACATCAGAGAGTGTTCCTGCGTTCATGCATGTGTGTGCGTGCACGCATGCAAATGAGTGCATGTGGATGTGATGTTGCCATAACAGAGGTGCTGTAAAAGTGAAGTAGTGACATCACACGGGGGGGAGATATAAATCCCTGGAGACAGTCAACTGAGGCGGACATCCAACCGCGAACCCAGCTGGAATATTCAAACTGGTCGAAGAGACGTTTTGGTGGTACCTCTTCAGTGGTCGGTGCTGCATTGCCACGCGGACAGGAAGTGGACGGAATCTTAGTCTTCAAACCAAATTCTGTCGAGGATCCATTTTAAGGACCAACCAACGTGTCACGATTTTGTGGCGTTTCAGCATCAGAGCTGCTTTTGTGCGTCTGTGTCAGAATGTGTTCCGGCGGCTTTGCCAAGTGTCTGGGGATCTCTCTGCTGCCTCTGTCCATCGTGTGTGTGCTGTGTAACATCCTGCTCTTCTTCCCCGGTGGAACCATCGTGGAGCAGAGATACATCACCGAACAAGTCTGGTACTTCGGAGGCATTCTGGGATCTGGAGTGTTGGTGTGTACATTAAAATGTAAAAAGTACAATAAAAAGTGCTCAATCTGATCAGAGAATAGAGCAGATTAGCCATTCTAACTGAAAATATAATTCAGTTCATGTATTGCTCACCATGACCTGTGTGTGTGTGTGTGTGTGTGTGTGTGTGTGTGTGTGTACTTGGGGTGTGTCTGGCCATCAGATGATCTTCCCTGCGCTGGTGTTTCTGGGTTTAAAAAACAATGACTGCTGCGGTTGCTGTGGCAACGAGAGCTGTGGACGGAGATTTGCGGTGAGGAGATGTTTCACTGATTTGAAAAATAGCAAATTACAACGGCAAACTCATCATACACGACAAGTTCAGAACTAAAATATAAAACAAATAAACATATAATATAATAATTTGCACTTCGGCTGCGGTTATTTGTGCCAAGATATGAAACAAGATTCACCTGGAGCCATTTTGCCCCAAATTATGATATAATCCCTGTCTTGGAAAATTTGTAGTTAGTCAAGTAATGTGATTTTACAGGACATGAACCTGGCATAAAATCTCTCCACTGTGTTATTGTGTTTTAGGATTTCTTTAAAATCGTGACTTGTGTAGAAATTATGAGATTTTTAAAATTACTTCCCTGTGGTGTGTAGAATAATTTTTGGGTTCATAATGCAAAAAAGGCCAATCATGTGTATCCAAAATCCTATAAATAACCCCCAATCCTTAAACTATTCAATTAACAATTTATTGACCCCTGTTTGAGGGGTTAACGTGCACAGGCTAATCAATAATCAATATTCCCCTCCTAAAATGTATCAGGCACTGAGATAATGATAAACAAACACAATGACACACTGTGTAAACTCACATCGATTTACACCGTAATAAATGTACATCTACACGTAGGCGGCTGCACCCTCCATGGGCAAACATAATAAAACACACACACACACACACATACACACACATTTCAGTCACTAAAAAGAGATTTTTTTTTTTTTTAATGACACGACAGAGTTGGCTTTGTGTCACTGCAGACACACACCGAGATCAATACCTCAGGAATGCTTAGATGTGTGTGTGCATGTAGTCCAGAGAGGCAAACACAGAATCCAAAGACACACACTCGCTCACACAGATAAGGTCTCCCCAGCTCACACACACACTGAGCCTGGTGTCTTACTCTGCACACACAGAGGGAAACCTCACGGTGGGATTGTTTGATTTATTGATTCCTCTTATGAATGAGGGCTCCATCCTTCCTTTCTGTCTCTGTAGATGCTGAGCTCCATCCTGTTTGCTGGGGTCGGAGTTTTGGGGGCCAGTTACTCCGTCATAGTGTCGGCTGTGGCCATCAACCATGGACCCCTGTGTTTCTTTAACAATGGCACAGTGGACCAGTGGTCCTACCCCTTCTCTAATGGGTGAGACACAAACACACACACACACACTAATTATTCTATACTTCATCCATAATGTCGCTCACATTTAAAGGCAGTTTAGAGTTTTCCAGTTGATTTAGTTGGAAATCAGAGACACCTGGAAGAAACCCAACCAGATGAGGCGAGAAGAAAGAACCCAAGTGTCACACCATCGTACAGGACTACAGAGACACAGAGGAACATTAGCAGACAGACGGCAGGCTTTACATAAAATGATGAATGGCAGATTAGGCAAAAGAGGCAAAACATATATATAACACAATGATATAATTAGTCAGTCATGACCAAACTTGCTCTCTCTCCCTCTGTCTCTCTCTCTCTCTCTCTCTCTCTCGTTTTCTCTGTCTCTCTCGGTCTCTCTCTCGCTCTCTTCAGTGACTATCTGACAGATAAAGAGTCCTGGGGGATATGTAAGCAGCCGCAGAACGTGGTGTCGTGGCATCTGTCCCTGTTCTCTGTGCTGCTGGTCATGGGTTTAATCCAGATCGCACTGTGTGCAGTCCAGGTGGTGAACGGCCTGCTGGGAGCTCTATGTGGAGACTGCTGTGGCTGCTGTGGAGGGGTCAGTGTGTGTGTTTACACAAGTCCAGTTGACTGGACGAGCCAAGATATAATGGGTTATGTTTTACTGATCTCACTCGAGTCATGATAGTTAAATTAAATTAATCGTGGTTTAATCTGGTCAGGGTGAGTTGAGTCGAGTAAAACTACGACCAATTGATCAATATCATTGTTATTATCATCATCATCATCATCATTATTATTATTATTATTGTTGTTGTTGTTATTATCATACTTTAGATTTGCCACATTTTGCATGAAAGTTGTTCTATATTATCTATAACTGTAAAATAGAATATGTTTTGTTTGGGGTTTTTTTGCAGAGCGACGGAGCTGTCTGAGATCTTCGCTACAACACAAACATCTGATGTCAGCAGATTATCTTGGATTTCTGCTGCTTTGTCTGTGTTATAAACATACATTTGGGGATAAATGCTCTTTGTTTCCAAGGATTTCTTAATTACATCCACACAGTCCTCCTATGATTTCTGATAATTATCAATATCTTTTCTAATCGATTGATATTTTTGTACGTCCCCCGAAGAATAAGTGCTGTAAATCCTGTACAAATAAAAAGGCGTGAGTTTACTCAGCAATTGGCTCCAGTATTACCCACATAATGAGTGATTTCCCTCTTGCTTCAGTATTGACGTGAAGTAGACGATTCAAGGAGAAGTTCTGATCAAATACAAATCCTACAGTCAATTACAGTCATCTTTTATTTATTATTCTGTCATTTCTGTTGAATTTCTGTTTGTTCCAGAGGTGATGAGTATCAATTTGTACAGATTTTCCCAGATTGCATCATGGTATATTTGGTACCTGTGGAAACTTTGGGTTTTTCAAAATAAAATTTTACGAGGATGAGTTTAAATATCATGAAAGTGTAAAATAAGAGCTGAAGACATCCGAAATATCATGAAATGTGAGACAAAATATACATTATATCATTACACTGTGGCGTCTTCTCAGTGTAATGAAACATAAGATTGGAAATTTATGCAGTTTTTGTTTCCACAAGAAACCTTGTTCACTGAGGTAATGCTGCCCTCTCCTGGTCATTTGGCTGTACTGCTTCTTGACAGCGCTAAATGATGGGTTAAATAAAGCAACTTAATCCTCATCTAAAACTAATTATCCCTCATCTAAAATTCTAAGCCATACAGTTTCCCCTCATATTGATATGGTGATCAGACCTCGTCTGACAGATGAGGTCATGTTGTTGACACAGACAGAATTTACTCTGACAAAGTGTTTTCTATGCCTGCACAACCACAGGAGCACATCCAGAATGTTGAAGGTTGAGAAAGAAGGTTTTAAAAAAAGGGTTGACTTTTTGACATCTTGTGCAAATATTAAATATCATGTATGTGGGTAACGTAGACTATAGACTGCAGACTCGTGGATGTATTGATTATGTATCACACAGGTGTTAAAAGACAATATCCACTCCATTACCATGAAGATGAGTATACAGTATATTACGACATTCCTGAGTTTTGAAAAGGCAAAGCAGAAAAACCAGTTTGTTGGTCCCCCCCCCCTCACTGAGGAAGGCACACACACACACACACACACACACACAAAAACATACTGAGACAGAGACACGGGAATATTCACGAAGAGACAAAGAAACAGAGGACAGCTACTGGAGTACTGGGAAATACAGGAATTCCAACAATAACATAGAAGAGGGATTTTACAGACTGACTCATTTGTTTCTGCTTGAACTGTGTGGCTGCTGTGTTTTTGTATCTGGACTCTGAGGGAGAAATGACCTCCACGTGGTTTCTCCCAGAGAAAGACCTCAGCTGTCCTCTCTGCCATGAAATCTACAACGATCCGGTCATCGTGTCGTGCAGCCACAGCTTCTGTAAAGCCTGTCTGCATGAATATTGGACGATGAAGCCTCAGCAGTGTCCTCTCTGTAAGAGTGTGTGCCTGAACGGCCGACCCCCGCGTAACCTGGCCCTGAAGAACCTGTGCGAGGCCTTCTCACGGCACACACGGCAGAGACCTCCGACAGACTCCCAGGATCTCTGCAGCCGGCACGCAGAGAAACTCAAGCTCTTCTGTCTGGACCATCAGCAGCCGGCGTGTCTCATCTGTCGGGATTCCAAGAGACACGCCGGCCACAGATTCAGACCTGTGGACGAAGCTGCTCAGGACCTCAAGGAGGACCTCCAGGAATCGCTGAAGCCCTTACAGGAGAAGCTGAGGCTCTTTGAAGAAGTTAAAGAAACCTGCAATCAAACAGCAGAACACATCAAAACCCAGACCCGACGCGCCCAGATCCAGATTCGAAAGGAGTTCATGAGGCTTCACCAGTTCCTCAGAGAGGAAGAGGAGGCCAGGATCACTGCACTGATGGAGGAAGAGGAGCAGAAGACTCAGATGATAAAGAAGAAGACCGAAGGTCTGAGCTTAGAGATAGCAACTCTTTCCGACGCAATCAGAGTTGCAGAGAAACAGCTGCAAACTGACGACGTCTCATTCCTGCACAACTACAAGGCTGCAGTGGAAGTCATGCCGAGTTCGCTGCCCGCTGATCCAGAGCAGCTCTCGGGGGCTCTGATAGACGAAGCCCAACACCTCGGCAACCTGACCTTCATCGTCTGGCGCAAGATGAAGGAGATGGTCTCCTACACTCCTGTGATTCTGGACCCAAACACCGCCCATCCACAGCTCATCCTGTCTGACGACCTCACCAGCGTGCGACAAGAGTCACAGGAGCTTCCTGAAAACCCGGAGAGGATTAAGTTCTATACCTCCGTCCTGGGCTCTGAGGGCTTTAGCTCGGGAACGCACAGCTGGGATGTTGACGTTGAAGACAATGCAGACTGGGAAGTGGGTGTGTTGGCCGAGTCTGTGCAGAGAAAGGGGTACATACGGTCCGGATTGTGGGTAATGTTCTTCTGTGAAGGGGAGTACAAAGTGTTCTCCCCATCAGATCTGGTCTCTGTCCTCCCACCTAGGGACAAACTCCGGAGGATCAGAGTGCAGCTGGACTGCAGACAAAGAAAAGTGTCATTCGTCGATCCGGACACTAACACACTCATACACACCTTCACCTATACTTTGGATCAGCGGCTGTTCCCTTACATTTATACTGGAAACACTCTCCCACTGAAGATATTAGCAAAGTCTCTTACAGTGGAAGAGCAGAATTATTGATGAAGATGATGATGATGATGATGAAGGAGGTGAGGGAGGGCTCTCAAACAGCATTGATTGTTTTAATTTAGCAAGTAATGGCCATAAAATAATCAACCAGATTTGGCCCACTTCCATATGTGGTCCTTGATCCGATACACGTTTAACCTCCACAGGGAGGATCTGAGTTCATTTCTAAGATATTTTTGTGTGTTTATTTTATACGTGTTGCTGTTACATACAAAGTCTCACATACAAACAGACACCCAACTCCTCCTGTCACACGACGCATTTACAATATAGACTTCAGTTGTTGTATCGCTTAAATTTTGGAAATGTTGGTTTGATTTTGTTTGTCACGTCTGTTATTAATCAGCTGTGGAATACTGAACATTGTTATTCAGTAAATTTGAGTTTCTTGACTTGAATTGCATTGATTAAAGAAGCATTCACTGTGACAGGGCCACGGTACTGAGTGGGGACATTTGACCTGGACAAGGCAAGCAAATAAGCAAATGTTCCAGAAAAACAGGAAGCAGAAGAATGAATGGCAGCTCTGTAATTACAGCAAGCGAGTAGAAGGTAGAGAGCCTGAAGAAGAAGGGTTCAAGCATGGACACGACGTAAAGTATGTCACCTGAAGGGAACATAAGTAGGTCACTATAAAGAGTAAAAACGATAGATGGTGGAAGACTAATGGGACAACAAGACTCCTGATTCAAACTGAGGCCGCAGCTACAAGCAGCATTGCAGGAATGCGGTTAAAAGTCAGGTTTTACCTCACCAACATATGTGCTGGAAACCAAAAATCACCACTGACCAAAGCCTGACCAACAATGAAGTTTCTACATTTAACTAGTTATCATCAGGTGTGTTGTCACTGACCGAACCAACATGTCAACCAACCATCCAGTATCATGCTAATTACATTGAAAAATTAATACATTCTATATTTTGCACAGAGATATCCAGTGTATAAGTGTAAGACGTTAAAATGTGAAAGTTTAAAACAAATTCATTAAATTTAATTAAATTCTTAAACTGTAAATTAACAACCAATGGGCTCGTCTTCATAAAATGCAAGTTCAGATTCTAGTTAAAAGCCATAAGTTTACAGTACTTTTCATCAGCTGCTGGAGAATAAGAAAACAGAAAACAAACTAAAGCTATGCCTTTACTATCACCACCATGCGCTTTCAGAAAATATAACACTGTTTAAATAGCCATTGTGTATCTTAGACAAGAGTGCAAGTGGAAAGGTTATGTAAGCATGTTTTCCTCTGGACCGGACAAGTTCCTGCTCAGAGCCTAAAATAGTCAGTCAAATGATTCACATTGCCCCATAACCCAAATTCCCAAAGACAAATCGTCCATTTCAGCAAATATTATGAAATATAGAAACAACAAAATTTGAAAAGTACAATTAGTGTTTTATTTATTAGTTTGTAATAATTGAGTCGATGTATTTATTTTTCTATTTGAAAAGAAACAAATTATTGTATTTTCGTTTTCCACCAAGTGCTTTAACGGTCAATTTTCCATAACTTTTACAAATAAACAAATTAATTAGGTTATTAACCGCTGAAAAAATGCAGCTCTCTATAATTACTGCAGTGGCGCTTGAGGCTTGATAGGGGGCGCTACATACATTTTGAGTTATTAATCAGTGCCGAACGATGCACTCGTTCATCAGTACTATTAATCGATAACGGAGCGAGTTCACCGAGCCGAGCAAAACAAAAATACATTTAAAACTGTTGCAATAAACTGTTGGCAAATTAAAACTAAATAAAACAATTAAAACATTTTGATTCGTGGACGATTTACTTTTTGTCCCGAGAATTACGAAAATCACGAATATTCAGTTTTGCGGAACGGAAGTTTTTGATGTTCGTGGAAGACGGGAGGAATAAACCTGCACACCTTGTTCTCTGCGTGAAATAGTCTGGGTGACCGCTGCATTCAAATGAGAGTGAAATGATGTTTACACGCTGAAAAAGAGGTAATTCATGCAGATTATCTGTAAATCGTTACGTGCTCTCTTGTCATATATCGTGTATGTTTGTTGTCCTAAACATTTATTTGCTGCATGAGTACGGGGGTTGATTGATAAAATGTGAGCCTGCCATAAAGTTGTGTTAAATGAGATTATGCTCATTGTTTGACTAAAACTCCTATATCTTAGTCTGAGCCATACAAGACAAGAATTTAAAACTGTGCAACCCCAATCATTCCATTATTCTTATTATTAACCTCTTAAACGGTATAAATAATGGATGGATTATTTTAGTCTGATGCTGATAGTTGTATTTGATTAAGAGTGATGATATTCATAGTATCTGCTAGGAATCTGTATCTCTTTTTAGATACAAACACGTAAGATTTGATACAAAAAGATGCAATAAACCATTCAATATGGTTTGAATTAGTACTGCTATTGCTTGCTACTCCAATCGATGCAATAAAAGTATCTATTTTTGGACGTCATTTTATGTTATACACATAATACTAATTGACACCATAATATTTGTAATACAAGCTTGCTTGCCAGAGTCAAAATGAACAAATTGGACAGGTTTGACAGGAGGGTTCAAATATTTACCGTCAGCCGTCATCACTGCTTTGACCGCTGAGAAGGCAAACATGAAAAGAAATGAAAGCATCGCTTCTCTTTGAGGCTCTGGGTTCTGTACAGCCTTGGCTTTCACTAACATAAACTCTGTTCACATGTTTCCACAGATGTTCATATTTCAGAGGAACATCTTTGCTGCCCAAAAGGTGAGTGTGTTTCCTGCTCCTGCCACAAAGCGCCCTGATAACTTGTGTAAACACAGTCTGAATTGTTGTCTATGACCTCAAGATAATAATAATGAAAAAAATGTAATAACTTTTTAAATAGAAATATCTGTATTCTGAATGTGTCCTCCACAGGCCTGGCATCAGGGTGGGCCTTCCCTGAAATTCTGGATCTCAGGCCTTGTCAGCGCTTCAGATCGTGGCGGCCACTCGCAGCATCCTTGTTGGGCTTCATCTGGCAGGCTGCCCCCAAAACAAGCTGTAGGACTAAGAAAGACCCAGACATCTGCTGTTGGTTTAATGAGGACTGAATTCTTCTGGAGGACCCAGACTCAGGCTGCTGGATGTTTAGTTAGGAACCAACATTTCCACGCCTCTGCAATGAGGCTGAAGAAGCGTCCGAAGCCGGAGCCTCCACCCAGAGAGCTGGATCTGCTGCGCTATGACATGAAGGACTTGGTGAAGAGTCCCAAACCGGCCTTGTATCTGGGGTTCGCCGGTCTCATCCCCTTTGTCTCCCCTCCTCTGCTGATGGCTGTTTGCGAGAGCTACTTCCCCGAGCTTGCCTACGCTCAGCTGGCCTACGGCGCCTCAATCCTGTCCTTCCTGGGAGGAGCACGCTGGGGATTCGCACTTCCTGAGAGCAGCCCGGCCAAACCGGATTGGATAAACCTAGCCAATAGCGTGGTTCCTTCCTTGTTAGCTTGGGTAGCCATGCTGTTTAGTGAGAGCATCATTCCAGCAGCCACCATGGTTATCATGGGTCTGGGAATCTCGCTGCATTATGATCTCTCTCTCCTGCCCACTTATCCCAGCTGGTTCAAAGCTCTGCGCTCCACCCTCACCGTCGTGGCTTTTTTCTCTCTCGTTGGTACTCTTGTGTTGAATGGAGTATACCCAGAGAAACTCATTTTCTCAGGTTGATGGTGTAAAAATGGCTTTTGTCCTCATCCAGTCTGGATCTACAAGGTGTCTCAATTCAGATGCAAGATCCTTCGCAATCAATGAATTTGGAGTACAAAAATATTTTTTTGCCTCATCTACCGGGTCCTTTGAATGGTCCTTTCCCCCGAGCTGGGACACAACTATAAGGAGAGGAGCGTTAGATGGGAAAAAAAATTGGAACAACCTTGAAAACACATTTGCGACGTTGACGTTTGACTCAGGCTTCATTTGTGTAAAATAAACTTTAAAAGGACACTTGTGTCCTCTCATGCTTTTGTCTAGTTGTTGATACATGAACCAGAAAGTGTAGACAGTGTAATAATATAAACAAGTTCACTCTCAATATTGAATAAATGTAACTATGTCTATCAGTATCTTGTGGTCTTTTGTTTAAGGCTGTAATTAATGGATGTTTTCCTTCCTGATCTCTGTAAAGTCTTAAAAATACAAAGGAATCACCAGCAGCACTTAGATCACATAATAAAGAGTTGCATACATCAACATTGAAATAATCTGTAATTAAGGCTTCAGACATTGACATTAAGGCTCGGTTGAAGGTTTGAGCACAATTTAGAACACACAGGTTCTTCTTATCGTGTCCCCAACCTGGTTTCATATCAGGTTGCACAGGCTTGGAGGAACACAGACACAGATAAACTTACATCAGCTCACATGTGTATTCAAATGCTTTATTTGTGTAAAGACCAGCATCAAATTAACAAAATATTGGACAGAAAGGCAAGAAAAAAAAGGGATATCTGAGAAAAGGCACTTAATTCTGTTCCTAACTGACAACATGCAGAGCAAACAAACGTTTTGTCAGCAAACCTAAGATGAATCCGTCTGGAACAAAGTAGGAGGTAAAAAGCTAAAGGTATCATCCATTATTGCACTTTTGATTTGTCATTTGGGATTCTTAAACAACAATGTGTTGGACTGTTTAAAGCCGTGGATTATTATTTTATGGTTTATTATTCCACTTAAACATGTAAGATGGAAGTAGTGTTCCATAAATGGGTGCAAATAAGTGAAGATGTCAAAAAAAGTGTCAAAGCACTGTGAAATAAACGATTAAACTACGTCTCTATTGCATTTGATGAGGGCTTAAAATGAAAATCTAAATAAGGTCTAAACTTTATTGATGTACTTCATTTGGTGTTCACATACAAAGTTTGATCACATGATCATCATGAACTACACAATAATGTATAATAAAATATGTATAATAATAATTATCTCATTCAAATAGTTTTTGTTTTATTTTTGTGACAATTAATGGTGAAATATGGATAAAAAAAAAAAAGTTGAACATAAGAATCTCTAAAAATAACCTTTGCAACAGTTTTTAGTGTTGATATTCTTAATATCGACCCAGTTGGATGCCCTGGGACGGACAGTGCACTTAAGTTGTAAACGCCAAATTTTACCCAAATGGTACAGACCTAAACATTATAGAAGTCTTATTGTACATCATCCCCATTTAAGCCAACAAATCAGCAAAGAGCTGATATTACACCAAACCCGAGACTTTTACCATGGCTCCATCTGTACCACAAGCAGAAGAACAAGTAAACATGAATGCCAAATTCCCCAATCTGTTCGACGGGAAGAGTGTTTTTGAAATACACGTCCTGCACATCCTTGTGCACACTCACAGACGCACACAATCTCACACCCACACCCACACGTTACTTCTGAATACCTAAACCGGACCGCATATGCTCGTACACTACATAGCTAATGCTGACTGCTGGAATGACTTTCATGAAATTGGGCAGGATGCCACGGTAAAGTCCAAAGAAGCCGTCCTTTTCCACGATCGTCTTCAACATCCGGCCCATTGGCATCTGCTCTGTGCCCTCCAAAGAAGCTGGGAAATTAGAAAGTCAAAATAAATGTCTCCAAATTACAATTCTCATCATTTTATCTTTGAACTCATTGTGAGGACTTAAGGATGGATTAAAATGATCCATTCGGTTCAGGCGCCCGTAACTCACTGGTTTAAGCGAGTGCAGCAAAAAATATGTATATACTAAAAAAATGATCCCTTCAGATAAACAATAGGCTATGTGGTTGTTGTATTTTATATTTGAATGTCGTGGTACCGTTGGTGTCCAACCCACCATTCAACCCCGTGGGTGGACGTCTGTAACGTCTTCTGCCCTTAATATGAAATATTCCCAAACACACGATGCGTCTGTCCTAACGTTTGCTGCAATACCAACTGGACTGGATCGTTGGACTCATACGGCCAGATGATCATTTTAAGTAGTAGTTGATTTTAAATGATTAAGCCACAGCAGGCTGACTCGTGCCTCCTCAGTCGTGATGGATTCTGGACTTGGAATTGAGGCGCACGCTAACATTCCTACATTTTTGAGTTGTTCAAGTTTTCAGCGACGTTCAGGTTTCCATACCTTGTGCTTGCATCCTGGTGCGGATCAGAGCCAGAGGGTAGCTGGCCAGTTGACCACAAGTGCTGGAGAGGGTACCGCAGGCCAGCAGCACCAGAATCCCAGGGTTGGCTGTGTCTTTGGCGTAGCGAGACAACCAGAGGTTCTTCAAGCTCTGCTCAGGACAAAAAAGTTATTGTGCGAGTGTGTTTGTGTGTGCGCGCGAGAGAGAAGATTCACGTGTGACGCCGGATCGTTATGAGACCGTGCTGAGGTCGACGTACCTCATACACAGCCAGGTCTATCCCAGCGTAGGGAATGATGCCCAGGATGTTGGGGAGGTAGCCCTTGTAGAACGCCATCACCCCCTCCTTCTGCAGGATTTTTTTGATGCAGTCCACCATTCCAGAGTACTGTCCGGTCTTCCTCAGGGTCAGACGAGTTTTCATCACCTGAATGGACAAAAGTCAGCTGATCAATGGACATAAACGTTTCTTTTACCTTTTGCTAAAATGCACATGTCCACCTGTGTCCTACTGTCCCATTCAACGCATTAATGGGCCAATTGAAGACATTTGTGTCATTCAATGTACCACCTTGAAGCGTTACGTGAAAAATGTCTCTTGAAATGTAAATAAGCAAAATAAAGTAGATAGTAGAAAAGTAGTTTTTCCATTTTCCAGTTCTCACACTTCTCGTCAACAAGTGTGCCAAATACTGTATAAGGCAAAGATCATCAAGTATTCAGGTTTTATGGTGCATCCTTTGGTTTGCTAAATCTAATCATACCTATACAAAATGTGTACAAAATGTGCTTTAGAACATTTCAATCAATTATCAACTCTACTGAACGGATGCGAGTATTAGAATCCCGTTTGATGAAGCGCGTCCTGTGCTCACCTCCATGGGGTAGATGGCCGTTTGTGCCGTGGCTCCGGCGAGCGATCCGGCCATGAACCTCTCATGAGTCTTGATATTTCCTGGTTCGCTGGCCAGCATCTTCTTATACTGATTAAACACACAGCAAGAAGAGGGCGACCGATGAATACGACGTCTTTGATCAACACATTCACATTATTTGACCTGCTGGACGAACAACAGAGTTCAAATTATTGTAGATTATGGAAACCACGCCCACACACTGATGACGCAACAACGCTGCATCCTGACAGTGGAAGAACAAACCAGACTCAAGTTAAGGCTTATGGTTGAAAAGAAAAAAACTTGTTTTTTGATGACTCGGTGTCAGGACCTCTCCAGGACCCCCTGGGCTGTGTTTACCTGCTCATAGGCCATGAATTTAATGGCGGTCTCGGGGGCGATCTTCAGGACGTTAATGCCGTTTCCTCTCCACAGAGACTTCACTCCGCCTTCTTTTAACATCTGCTTGAAACCACTAACCAGATTGATTTCGTTGCTCTTGGAGGCATGAACCTGTAAACACACAAATAAAACATATCAAACAGATACGAAGTCTCCGTAACATCAATCATCGTTAAACTGGTGCGTTTTATAACCGCTGCATCCATTCAACACGTTTCTTGTGAATAAAATAAACAAAATAAACATCAACAAAATTCTTACGAATCCTGTCGAAAAAGCTCAGATACGATGGACGACTGATCAGAAAGAGATGATCGATGTCTGACCTGCATGAAGACTTTCATTCTGTCCAAAGGGGCGGTGCCTGTACGGGACACGGCGCCCGCCATGGCTCCGGCCGACAGCTGCTTCCACCATATGCCGGTTGTCTTCTCCTCCTCTGTGAACTCATCTGGAATGGTGAGGCTGTCACCAATGTCAAGAACCTACACACAGCAGGACACGTTACAGACTTCCTCGTTTTTATCATCAACTAGCCATGCAGATGTCTGCTTCATCCTTTCATTCGTCCTCTCTCCCACTCAGTCATCAGTTTGCAGCCATTTCTCGGTTCATGATGGATCGATCGTGTGTGGAAGAAGTTGGACTGTCCACAGTCCAATCGATCACAAACACAGAAGGAGTCAAACCAAAGACACTGAACTCTACGGACAGATGTTGGGATGTTACAGACCTCAGCACACGTTCATCATTTCGCTCAATATTATCAAAATTGTTCTGTTCCTGACGTGTCCTTGAGCGATACACTGAACCTCAAGTTGCTCCCCGGGCGCTTACAGTTGCCCTCGCTCCTCTATGGACGGGTTAAATGCAGTAGACAAATTTCATTTCTGTACATCAAAAAATACAGAATATGACCAAATAAAGGCGACGCCCCCCGATTCTTCTTCTTCAGTTTTTTAAAATTCATGTCCCATTGTGTTGCTAAGACAAAATATTTCACAGAATTATATCAACGCCTCTCTGGCATTCTTCGCGACAGGTGGAACATCTGGACCTACCACATCCACCCCGAGCTCACAGAGCGTCCCATCCCGTTCAGAGTCTCCAAAGTCCAGGACGAACCAGTCCTGCTGAGGCTGCAGCAGAGCCATGACCGCCTCAAGCCTTCGATAACACAAACGATCCGGGAAATCAACCCAAAATGCTTCAGGGTCTCTCCCCATCTGATACGCTCCCATTCACAGACTCTACCAGATACTAATGCAGTGCCACGTCAGGTGGCGAGGGTCTGTAGCACCAATCCAACTCGAGGGGAAAAATACTGTGTGGCGAGCGGCAACAAACCGAAACTTTCACTTCCATTGATGTTACAACCTGCAGTGAGTGTCATTGAGCCTTCACCCGAGCTACCTGTCCGTCCGTCTGTCTGTCCTGCTCTGATCTGGACTCACTTCCTCTGTCCCTGTCCTGTCCAATGACCTGGTAATCCCCTCTCAGGACAGTCTGAAATTAGCAAATCTCTGCCAGCCTTAGCAGCTGCAGGTTTATTTAACCTCTGAGACTGTGACAGCGAGCACAAGCATCACACGTCACCGATAAAACACTGACTGCAAGAGCATGTGTAAGCATGCAAACAGTGTACACACACACACACACTGATATATATATATATATGCACACATACATATATATTAGGGACTATTTGGATAATCGTCTCCACTGCAACAAAAACACACTAATTATCTACTAATTATCGACAATTTAATTTGTTCAGGGAATTCAGGGAATCTATTTATCGTATACGATCAAATGTATTGAGTGGAAAATATCCTGTATCTGTTGACTTTAACTCTCTCCTCGCACTCAGAATGAATGAGTCTGATCAGCTGATATTGAGCAGACTGAGCCGCAGGCAAAGCTCTGGGTCAAATCCAGGATCAGCTGACAACAGTCTAAAACAAATGTCCCCTCACAGCGAGATCTGGAACACCCAAAGGACACTGAAGGCCCAGACTGGATGACTCGCGGTTAATCGTTGATTAATTACTCGTCTCATTTCTGAGTTAAAAGGCGGTGTGCTCTTTTCAGCCGCTGCTTGGTAGCCAAGAGGAAAATCTTCATGATACAACACACAACTTTATGCAAAATCCAATCATAGAATGGGAAAATGGGAATGCATTGGAACATTAATGACTGAGTTGCCAAGAACCAAATAAATAATAGTCTTTACCCGAGACAGGGTACCTGGGATGAAACATACAGTATCAAGCTGCAATAACGTTCATAGATAGAAGAATATGGTAGGCTCAAAAGTTATCAATCAACTCTCAACTTCTTAACACAGCAGTCATGGGTGTAGCGTGGTCCTATCTCTCCCTCACACACACTCCCCTTTTACCGTGGAGTGTTTCCAGTAGTGGATGATGTCCTGCAGATTGGTGGCTGGATTAAACAGGAAGTGCTCCCTCCACTCATTCCAGTCCACAGTCATGGTGCCGTCCACATCGATACTGTGCAAAATATTAACCATTTAATTTCAATGTAACTCAAAGCCACAAAACAAAGCGAGCGATAACTCCGCCAACTATTGGAAGGAAGAGCGAGAAATTATTACGACAGTGACATCTAGTGGTGGCAGGGAAGTAAACACGAAGATCAACAATTTGAGGTAAGGCAACTGACAATGGGATGAGGAAGGATTAAGATGTCACATGACACAGGGAGGAGACAGACAGACAGACAGAGACAGACAGACAGACGGACAGAGACAGACAGAGACAGACTGCACCAGTCCCGCCCCTTTCTGTCTCTTTCATTTCCTTCCCTTAAACCATCCCGGTCTTCCTTTCTGATTCACAGTCACACATCCTGCTGTGTTACTTCTCTTCCTGGGCCTCGTAGTTTGTTCAGGCACATCTGCGGTGCGCTTGCTTCCAAATTTGTTTATGTAAATGAGCTGCTCACCTAACCTGCTACACAAAGGACCATGCAAAGATGTGACAGGATCCAAGCTGCCCTAACCGCTGCCTGATGCCCTTATCACAGATAACGTTACTCAAAGCCTCAGGCGACATTAGGTGAACTTAGAACCTCATTCCATTTCTTCACTATTACATTTCCTCTAGTTGACATAGAAGACATCCATTTTATTCAATTTTTTAAATCTAGCATATAGGATATAACCTGGAAATCTGCCAGTGGGGTTGACAGAGTGGCAGCTTTAAGCTGCAGTTCCAGCACTTTATTTGTACACTGTGAACCAGATGGAAAATGGTCTTATTTTCTTGTTCCTGGGCGCGGGGATGCGATGTTTGACTCTTTATCTTGTGTTGTCACCCCAGCACTGCTTATCTGGCCTCCACACTCCAGGCCTCCACCGTTACTGCATGATTATACAGTGTTTTGCTTGTTTTTGCAATAAAAGACTAAAAGACTTTTGCATCCATTGTGTACCTACAACTCCATAGCTACATTACGGTAGACCACGCCCCCCCCCCAAAAACACAAACCTCTGTACCTTTTAAGGATTTTCTCGGCCTCCTCCTTGCTGATATCCATCCCTAGATCAGAAAGTGACTGCTTTACTTCCATGAAGTCTATCCGGCCTGTTAGAAGTAAACAAAAACAAGAGTTCAGGATTGTCATATGTTAAGGGAGTTAAATGTCTGTCAGCAACTTAACACGAGAGAAACACCCAGTAATTACTTTAATCCTAACCCCAACCCAACCCGATGCATTCTGCACTTTACCGTCGTTGTTCTTGTCCAAACTCTTGAACGTCAGCCGTAATTTCTTCTCGTGCTCCCTCAGGTACTTTGAGAACTCGTTGAAGTCCAGTCCCTCATCTTTGTCGGAGTCCCCAGATGAAACGATTTTCTACAAAAACAGATGGAACACATAAGTCATCTTCATCATTTGCAGGTTTGTGTCCTTCCATCGTCTTTATTTTTTAAATCCTTTTCTCCCTTGGTATAAAGTATCGTTTTGGTGACTTGTACGTTCACATAAGTGCTGGGTGTCAGCTGTCCCAGATCATCAAAATAAAGTATTAACTAACTCACTCCTTCATTTCTTCCTTTGATTTTCCTCTTTTAGTTATTCATCTAGATTATTTTCACTCACATATGGCAGCACATGAATTGATCATTGCATTCATTGGTTTCCTAGGTAACGGCAAAGTGTTGCTGTGCTGCGGACGCCCAAAGTCAAAAACACTTAACTTGTAATAAGACAACAACTATTCTCCCATTTGTGAAATCTGATGCTTTGTTTATGTGCGTGTTTGTGTAGTTGTCCTGTAAGAGCCGCAGGGATCCCATTCAGTGTTCAACAATAAACGAGAACGTAACAAATCATCATGTAGGTCCGAAACAGCTCGGCGCCTTCAGGTGATATCAAACTATGACGATTTGTCTCTGTAACAACGGACACACACTCTTTATATACACACGTCTCCAATTCAAATGCTCAGTTTATAATAATTTGGTGGTGCTGAGTAAACAGAAAAACCACCTAAATATCAAGGATCAGCTTTCAAAGTCATTTTAAAAGACCTGGAGGCTGGAAAATCTACCGCATGGTGATTTTTAGGACTCGCTCAGGCTTGGGCGCTGAACTTCAAGACGCCTATGTGACAGCTATTTCAATCTTTTACGAATCATTTTATGATCCCGTATCTTATTTCCATATTTTTACATACATACTCATCATGTAAATTGTTTTATAGATGTCTTAATTGTGCTGCTGCCTGTCTTGGCCAGGACGCACTTATAAAAGACATTTTTAATCTGAACGACAACAATGATGATCTCATAATAATAATAATAATAGTACATCATCATCATCATCAATAGATAATAGATGGGTCCTTTTTCCAGACCTAAGATAAATTCCTCAGGCTGAAACCTGCATCTCTTTGTTGTGGTTAATCTGAGTTGATCTTAGTTGTGTGAGTTGTTGAACGAGACAAACTTCACTATCAATGAAGTGTTACTTGTAGAATTTTTTTTGTAAGGGTTTGTTCCTGCGTGCACTTATGATCACATGGGACGCCTGAAACACACAAACAGTGACCTGACAGACCGCGCTCACGTTCAAGACTCACTGATGAGACTGAGGAATGCAGCGTTATTTGATTATCGGAGGTGTGACCTTCCTCTTTAAGTCACCGCCCACCATAAAGCCTCACCTACAGCGCTGACCTGTCACTTTTAACCACCTGAGCTCCAAGTCAGAGTCCTGTAGAAACAAAGTCACGAATGAAACCCATGTCCGCTGCAGGGAATTCCCTTTGGCTAAAAGAAGAGAAGAAGCCTGAAACGTAAATCTCAGTGTTTGCAGGTTGTCGAACTCTCTGTTGATTTTAGTGTTCAGATTAGGATTAGGCCTGGGTTAGGGTGGAGGCGTTTGGAGTTCTGAGGGAATACAGTAGATTCCACTGAATATTACGTCGTTTTTTCCGGCTATATTACCTCTGCATATGTTTGTGCTCATCTTATGCTATTTGCCAGCAGGAGGATTTCAGTGAAAGTTGTTGGACAGGTCCTAGGAGGATCACGTCTGTCTGATGGTGGCGCTGTCATAAACCTTTTACATTTTGGCCGATTTAACCTTACTGTAAGTTATAGGATGTAACTTATACATTTCTGAATGGACCACACCTCCTAAACGCAGCTGCTCAAAGAATAAAACCCCAAATATCATCAAACAGTTTTATTTGGCCTCTTCAACACCAACACAGATTCATCTTCTTTAAGTTTTATTTGACTTTAAATAAGGTTTTCATTCAAATTCTACTGAAAATCCCAGTGACCCCATAGATATCAAATATATCAGGTCGCATTCGGGGGAGGGGGTGGGGGGGCTGAATAAACAGAACACATCCATAAAAAAAAAAAAAAAGAGACTATATGTCATTAAATGTAAGGATCACAGTGACGGATATTGGGATTTTTTTCCTGATTAGGTCTTTTTCGTGATAAGGCCCATTGAATGTACCCAAACAGTTTGCCCTGCGGCGTAACGTGTTCGACAGGATCTCCAGAAACATCCTTAAAGTCAGGTGAGATTGAGATGGGAGCTGTGTGTGCACGTCTAGTTATTCTAGTTAGTCGTTCGGGTGAGCCAAGATCCTATCAAAATATGAAAATCGCCTTGGAAGAGGAATGAGATGAGCACAACTCTGTCTGACGTCCAGAGTGGAGTAAAGTGACTCAGTGTGAGTAAACTCAGGTTAAGTACAGATGTAGAAAGTGTGTGCATGTCTCTCTCTCTCTGCGAGTGTGTGTGTGTGTGTCTCTCACTGTCTCCCTGTCTGTCTTTATGTCTCCCTGTCTTTGTATCTCCCTGCCTGTCTCCTCGTCTGTCTTTGTGTCTCCCTGTCTCTATTTGTCTGTCTTTGTGTCTCCCTGCCTGTCTGTCTTTATGTCTCCCTGTCTGTCTGTCTGTGCCTCTACCTGTGCAGCTCCCTTCCCGGGTTTGATGCCCATGGCTGCCAGGCCTGCCTTCAGCTCGGACACATCCACCTTCCCAT
>OMNV01009396.1:0-14862 GCA_900303265.1 Brotula barbata
AACAAGAGAACAAACATCTGACACCAATGTAGCTAAATGACCTGAAGACAGAATGTCCTCAAATGTCCCTCAGTCCCAACACTATACACCTTGAAGGTGCCGCTGCTACATCTGTGTGTGTGTGTGTGTGTATCATATTCACAGCATCTTTTCACCCTCAGGTTTAGCTCAGGCCTGTTACCTTACGTGCCATTTTCTAACAGGAAGCTGATAATTCATTTGCTGTCCTGATTTATTGCAAGGGAGAGCTGAAGTTAACAGCCTGACAGTTAAGTAACTGTGTGTTTACAGCACAGCAACAACATAGTTATACAGAAATAAGAAAAACTCATCACTACAGTCACAAATAGGAGATAAAGGTGTCTGTTTACCAATATATCTCTCTATGATGTATGGGGGGGAAGCATTTCCCATATTTTATGCCTTTTTGATGTTTATAATAACAGACATTATCTACCAAAAAGATCAAAGAAGCCTTCTTCCACATTTGTCTCTGTCCTGAAGAGCAAATTTTTTTCGGAGAAATTTTTCAGACCTCCCATCTGTATAAGCCTATGGAATGAAAGCCTCGCTAAGTTGAGGCCAGCAAACAATGAGCGTCAGGGCTGCAGACGACACCTACAAATTACATCAGAATGATGAAATTTGATAATGTTTCATACAACAGTTTGCAAAAAATTCCATTTGCAAGGTTTTAATATAATATTCGAGGCTAGCCAGAAGCTAGTGGTGCATTTCAGAGAGTTCTTAAGTGACATTTCCAGCCTCCTCCTCCCTCAAGAAGCTTGTGATGTTTCATCATTTTCCAAACCAAATCCAAGCCTGTGAAACCTACCATCAAATACCATTTCCAGCATTTTCATGGCACAAGAAAACATAAATAAAGGTTTTTATTTTTATAATGCATTGAAGTAAACGTAACAGGCAAGTCCAAATTAAAACCTGCTAGCTCTGCCCAGAACGTCTCTTCGCATGATGACAGTCCAGGTATTCCTCCGGTTGAGCTGCGGTGTGACAGATGACACGTTCAACACTGGATGTTTTACCATCAACGAGCCAACAACACCCAGCGTATGTGTGTAAATCGGTCTGATTAGTTTCAGTGGCAGTTCAATGCATTCTTCCACGCAGGAATCCAAGTTAATTACCTGATACTATAATTCTCTCCGACATGCAGCCCTCCATCTCTCAGGAACACATCCACACATTTCTATTCCTGTACAACTCACACTTGGATGTTGGACATTGCTCCATTAGCCAAAAATAAATGGTTTCTGGGAAGAAATCTGCATTTTTTTGTCTTTTTGTCCTTTCTCCCCAGCAGTCCATATGACAGCTGTCTTTACTGTAACATATCAATACAGCCAACGGTTACAGTGCATTACCAGGCTCCATGCAAAGATGGATGTCAATGCTTGGATGTGGTGTAGGTGGGTACGAAAGAGCAGAGAGTGAGCGACAGAGAGAGAGCGCAAGGCAGCGCGAAAGATAGAGAGGCTTGTGTTTTTGTTGAGCTGTCAGGAGAATTTCATGGAAAACAATAAAAGGTAGAAAATACAAAATTCAATTTTCAGTCTAAATGTCCATCAGACCAGTGAAAGTGGATGTGGATGGATGAGTACTGGCAAACATTAGTTATAGTTAATGTTGGCCATAATTCATATTCTGTGCAGCTTAAAATGATGAAATGCTTTACTTACGGTATTCTGAAAGCTGATTTGAATAAAGAACCCCAGGGGTCTCATTTATAACCGTTAATGTACAGTGATTCCCATACCATTCAGCCAATGGTATCACCCAGGGAGTTTACAGACTGGGGAGGCTGGGAAAATCACATGTTCACATGCTGCCTTCACATGATGCTCGGTGGCTCTCATTTACTGTCGTCCGAGTTACCCCATGCTCATGGTTCCAAAAACAAAAAGGGAGTTAAGCCAAAAGTTGTATTTTTCTAGTTACCACATTTACATTTACATATATTGTTGTTGAGGTCTAGGTATGTTGTGCCACTGACAAAAATTCATTTATCTGGAAAAAGTGCTTGTATAGGTATGAAACACTGTGGTGGTTGGGGTGATTCCTCTTGACAATGTTTTGAATTGTTTTAAGTGTCTTTTACAGGATATATTGTTTACATTCTGATATACTGTATATATTTCTCTAAATTTCACCTCTTCATATGCCTAAAAATGCACCACTTCAGTATGAAAATGGATGGAGAAACATTCTGGGGTAAACACTGGTGTGGGCACAAAACACACAACTTATGCAAGCATTGGGATTCACAAAAACATGGCTTGAGAATGTGAGTCACTGATGCTTAAAGTCTGACCTCTGAGAGACACACATTTTAGGGAGGACACCCAGATGGAGGATCACTGAAATGAGGCAAGATTTCACCGTGACTCTTCAAACACTGACATTCCACTGCATCGCATCTACAATTCTGATACAGAGACACTGTGACGCAAAAACATGCCCACAGTGTTAATTAGGGCAGTAGGCCACAATATACTGCAGTTTCATCGTAAACACAAATGATTTATGCAATATCACAGAGGCCTGGGATAAAATGGAGAGAATTAAGTGATTCAGTTAACAAAAAGCTCTGAGCGGAGCTGGAACTGGAAGTGGCAGAAGGGTGTAACGAGAATGCTCCTGCATCATGACCAACAGTATACACAGACTAAACTATGGGTTTTATTTACAAGACCTCAGACTATGGACTTCCAGGATCGTACCTATAGCCTAAGAGAGAAAAAATCTAACACCAAAATAACACCATTCTATAGTCAACCTGTTTGCACAAACAATTTCTACTGAAAGGATGTGAATGTATTATTTAGATTTGTTAAATCACGGTATTTAAATCTCTTAATGTATTCATTGATAGCTGACAGATGGCGGCACTTACTGTATATCCTGTAGTGACAGCAGCTCACCCCGTACACACACACACACACACACTCAGAGCTGCTTAAATGCTGCTATGTTATGTGAGAAAAAGGGCTCTCTCCAACATCTAAAGAGATCCTCTTCAGCAGCACAAACCCACTTAAGCTGGTTTCCTAAAAGACAGCTGCTAAAAGCAACCCACAACATTCTCCCACTCATCCAAGTTTGTTTTTGTTATCCCGCTGCTACGGCCACTATCCTGTGGTGATGGCCAGCAATTTTCAGCATCCGTTACATTATATGCATTCACCTCTTGTAGTGAAAAGTGTGGAGGGTGGGATTTTTATTTTTCATGTCATTGTGTGATTTATAAAGTGGAAGTTCTATACAGTTATATATGCACATGGTTTTATACAGATTTTTTCTTGCCTGTTAGGCCATTTCACAATTTTCCGCGTATGTAATGGTTTAGCATGGATTCTGCATACAGTTTTAAAAATGTTTGATTTATTTGGCCCTAATCCTCTCCTGCAGCTTTTCAATGTTTTTGAATTTGATTTGTTACCTCAAAAGTTGTACTGCATTAAAAAAAATCCACAGGGCAACAAATCCTTGACTGTGACGAGCAAAATGCATTCAAAATGTGACGACTAAATGGGGAAGAATATTAGACAGTAGTATTAAGGAAATAATCCTGATTTAAAGTTCAGGGTAACTACGTAAATGTCAGTCACGGACAAGACAGCAGCAGTTGGTGCGTCTCAGGCAGGAAAGAGTTTTTCGTCCACTTTAAATGTTCAAAGTGGGAGGAAAATGCAGCCAAGTTGTAAAACAGAAAGGCCATGGCGAGAATTTAATCACACAGCAAGAACTTTGTGTGGAAAAAGCCACTTTCTTACCAAACTCCCACGAGCACAATGCACACACATGAAACGGTTGTGAAAACAGAACTGAATGTCAACGTGTACAGCATGGCAGCCCACACGGATACAAGTGACATTTAGACAGACTCCCACCCTACAACACCATCAGAACATTTACTAAGTCAGCATATTGTCTCATGTTTGTGCCACGTCATCGTCCTTCCGTTTGTTGGGTCAAATTTTTTATTTATTTACTTTTAATCAGATTGAAACAGCCTTTAATATTTACTGGCATGTTAAAATTACAGTTGTGTTGAATGAATGAGTAAAGAGGATTTATAATCAGACTGATCGTGATGATGAGCATCTCAGTCGCGCGGTTCAATTTCAAGGAAACAATATATGGCAGCAGAAATATGTCAAATATGTCAAGAGTAAAGCCTTTAGGCCGTTTATATGATTACAAAAACAATAATAATACTGATAACACGACTATACAGCTTTTTCTTGCATCTTAAGTGATGCTTGTTTGTTCACTATGATCAAATTGAACCAGAAAGCTGACATTTATTCTACTGGGTGCCCCAACGTTGGAGTTAAAAAGAAGCTAATGACACACAGTTGTTCCCACAAATCAGTTTGCACTCCCACAGAAATAGAGCCCAATGTTTGACATTCATACGGTGTTCATTCATAAACCAGATACATTCTAATATGACAGGAGGAAAGACAGACAGGCCTGGTCGTAAACAGACTTAGACACACTTCAGATCCAGACTGATACTGTGACCCAGACAGCAGCAAAGGAAGTTATTCCATCTGTCCTGCTGCCAAAATAAGAGCTGATAAGAAAATCTGAGAAGCTGCTAAGTCTCCACACTTTTGCAGTCTTAAATCCTTGATAACCTCTGGAGTGCAGGTCCACCAACGCCGGCCTCAAAACATACACATATACAACTACACACAAACACACTTCCGTGGCGGTGCTATCATATGGAGTTTCAACTCTGCTTTAACGGGCTAAATCAGTGCCTCCATTAAAGGTGACACTGACATAAAAAAGAAGCCCGGCTGCTGCTGGAGCTGAAGGTGACACATACCATCGTTTGGAGAACAAGCGAGTTCCACAATTTATGTGCCACCACAGGGCCTCAACTGGGTGGCAGTAACATAAAAGTCTGTGAATCAGGTCTGGTGAAAACCAAGAATGCCTCACATAGGCACACAAATATCCTACTTAGCACAGAACAGATGCGTTGGACAACAGCTCAAATCTCTTTTCTTGCATTGTGTGCAGTGGTGTGATGGTAATTAGATAATTAGGGATCTTAGCTCAGAAACAATGGGCATATAATGCTAGCTTCCAACAAACTTAAAGGGTACTCGCATAACCTTTGTTCTTGGCCACACACTGTAATTAAGCAGGAGGGATCTAATGAGTATTAATAGTCAAACACGTACTTCATAAATACGAAAATTAACATCCCACCTTGAACTATGCGAGGAACGACAAGGGCAGGAAAACTGAAATGCAATACAGTCTAGGCCGTATAGACCGTACAGTCTAGACAATTCTCTGCAATGCGTAATTCTGATGGCAGCAATGGTTGCTTAGCTAGCACAGAGTAACGCAACAAGATATTTTTCACAGTGGAAGCTCGTAGTAATTGGTAATGAATGCATTTGTAATTACTGTCCAATGTCCGCTGTAATACAATGAAATAAATCCTAAATAAAGTAAATCATGTTGGAAGGAATAAAGGCTGAAAAGATGAAGAATCTGAAAGGCAAAGCACAATGGCAGAGAAAGTGATGGGAGGGACTGGTAGAGAGAACAGGAAATGAAAACAATGACAATGTGACAGGAAAAAGGGAAAAGAGAGAATGGGAAGGACGTGATTTGTCAACGTCCACTACACTACATTTGATTTTGCTTGATGTTAATTTGCCCATGCCGACTCCATGATTCTTAGATATCCCAATTATGTCATTATCATATTTGAATATCTCTGTGGACTCTTAGGGTGCAAATGGGGAGTTTTTCCTCATCTTCTGACAGAGTTTTGTGCTGAATGGGAGGGACAGAATCTAAATAAAGGACAGAGAGCCGCAGTCTGACTGGATTACAGCATTCAGTTAAATACACCTACAGTGTCAAAAATCACAGTGGATTTTATACTGAATCCCATGCTTGAGGGCTTTTTTTCTTGTTTTGTTTTGTAATGGATCATTAACACAATAGATCTTAGCACAAAACTACACCTGTCCTGGTGACCTGTCTCAGAATTTGATACAACAAGAGAAGAAAGTCTCAGTGAAAGTGAACCGTCACAGCTTTGCCTTGTTGTGGTTAAAGTCTGGTGTCAGGTTATGTCACTAGCAGTGAACCTTCTGTGTGTAAAGGAAGTGATAAACTGAAACCGAGGGGTGAAATCCAAACCATCTCCTTCACAGCACTGTACTGTAACTACTCTGACCCATCGAGAGGAGAAAGAAAAAGAAATCACCGCTTATTTTGATTCATGTGGCAATTATGTTTGGGTTAATGATTTCACTATATTTAGTTTGTGAAATGAACAGAATGGAGGCTGAGAGTGAATCCAGGCAGACAACACACGTTGCAGCGCTCACTCACAGTCACACAGCGTACACCAACATCGCATGAGTGAGTGTGTTGATATAACTCAAAGGAGGAAAATAAAACTAGAGTAATTCAATGAATCTGAGATTAAGATCAACATTTTCATTTTGAGAGGCTTTTTCCACACAAACAGATGGTCAATAAAAACCAAAACACTCACGGTTCCTGGAGCGTAAAATCCATGTTCTCTGAGGAAATCTGTCTGGTCACAGGATGCCGAAATGTGGTGGTCCTCTGGTTATGACTGAAGGGACAGGGGGACATGAGCGAGAAGAAAGAGGAGACACAAGACAAAATTAGTAACCTTCCTCCACTGTGAGGCCATCCTGCAGGATTTTCACCCCTGCGTTGTTCGCAAACACAGCAGACACAAGTTGATCATTCCCCAGAGGAGCAGCAAGCTCAGAGGATCTAATTCACCTCTTTGCCCTAATGGGATCTTGTCCCTGCCTTTCCCAAGCCTGTGTAGAATGTGAGGGGTTGTGAAAACACAACCCACACCACACCCCCAACCCCACCCACAGCCTGTGTGGACCAAAGTGTTGGGGTCAGCACAAAATGATGGGCAGAGCAGGACTGGGCCTCCGTTGGTTTTAGTCTCAACGTGTCATTCTGGGTTTCAACCAGGATGTAAAAGCGTTTGACTGAATAAACAACACGGGGTGGTATGGAGGGCGTTTGTATGTGAGTGTGTGTTGTAAGTGTATTTACCATAACAGACAGGACAGACACACTGATGTGGGATCTACATGATGTTCAGGCAAGTTCATGAACTATAAATGCGGTCACTCCTTCAAAATGACTGATAGAGGCTACAGGGCTTGGAAAACCTTCATTTTGTAATTATTTTTAATTATTTGCACAAATCATGCACATTCACCTATTCATGAGGATTCACCCATACATAGAATACAATAAATATACAAAAATCACAAACGGACACTTAAGATCTGAGTGTGTTTTAGACTGAAGTTGAGAGACACTGCGCTCACCTCACGTGTCACTTCCTACCAATAATATTTTCCATTCACCAGCAGGGTACATTAGATACGTTATACCAACCACTGGTTGATCGAGCAGTAGAAGATTAAAACAACTGAGCGCACTGTGAGGTCTCCCAGGAGACGGGGTGACAAGGGAGCAGTAAGTGCCATAACAGCCACGCAGACAGAGTCATCGTTAACTCAGTGTGTGACACCCAAACACAACCTGGCACTAGGACCAGATAACGTCTAACACACTGCCTACAGACCCTTCACTTCAAATGACAATAATATTTGTTTCTCTTTGGCATCTGTAATGTTCCATCATGACTAATATTGTAGATGCTACTAATAAGAACTAATAAACCCATGAACATTAACTCTTGAAAAGAGGCGTGAACACACTGAGAGGATGTTTGAAGACTGTACGTACACTATTGTGTCATATTGCAAAATTAGAAAGAGATGAAGACAACTTATTATAGACTAAATTCTATGACTTTTGAGCAATGATGGATATATTACCCACACTTAATACTTGAGAAAAAGTACAGATATCTCACTTAAAATAACTTCAAAATAAAACTGACTTTAAACCTCTTCTGTTGACATTGCAAGATATGTTTGAATTCACAAATTTGGAGGATATATTTTGGGTTTCCTTGGAGCCAGCAGACGAAGGGTAGCTTCAGGCAGTTTAGTAACAGATTCAAAGTCCACGCAGGACCTTTTAGAAAAGGGCATTATTGTCACTATTGTGACTTTATCAACAAGAAATCCATCATCCTTCATCTCCATAACTTATTCCTGCTGCAGTCTGTTAGGCATTCTATTCTTCTACTGATTCTATGGTGACAAAACTCCCTCCTGCTTCAGGCAGTAGAACATGTTTGGTTGTGTTGAGATGAAAAATGCTCTCCTAAGGCCCTCACAATTCACCTGTGGTGACCTACTGGGGGCTGTGCTCACCTTGACACATAAATATTGCACACTGTGTTTTCGTAAGTTTATTTCTGACCCTGAATGGCAGTGAGGTTGCCAAGCTGAGCCCCATCAGGCAGGTCTCTCTGAAGCCTCAGGGCCTGGATGGTAACTGACAACTGAATGCGTTACCTGGTTTTTGAGGAGCAGAAAGCACCTTCGCTCCTAATGCAGTGGGAGGAAGGCGGTGTTAGTCATACTCCTACGAGCGTGTCTTACACTCGGTGATCTAGATCGTGCCATCTCTCGGGGGGATTCACACAGCAACGAGGTACCCTGCACCTCCAGAGTGTCGCTGGGCCCCCAAGAATTAATAATTGTCGGAATAGGAGGGAATTATAATCCATCAATTGTGGTGTGGGAAAGAAAACAGATTGTGCTGACAGGCCTCTGAGCCGTGAGTTATGACTGAGACATTCTCCTTGCACAGCCGCATCAAATTCAACAGTAGAAGCTAACTGGCAGCAGCAGTGTGTCAGCTCCGTTCCACTGATTAACAGCTAGCTGGTCGATGCAGGCGATGTCAGCCACATAGCATTTGGCTTTCTCATCTGTAGGCATTAGCGTCAGCTGGAGTGAGTTACAGCATGGTAATGATGAAGTGCAGCAGCAAAAACACCTGATTTTAATACTATAGGAAGTCCATACGCAATTAATTCCACAACAGTATTAAAGTAACCTTTCTCTCTTTGTTCTAAAAAAACAAAAAAAATCAAAATATACACATTCTCGGCATTAAAAAATAGCATCTAAAGATAGTCAAAATTCATTCTATAACTACCACCTATTTAAAGTGGACTCCCTGTGGTGGGCAGGGTGAATATGTACACAGAGTTAATAGATGAAACCAGTCTAAAACTGCAAATGATATCAGCAGGAGTGTTTCATAGGTGAGGATTTATTACAATTACACTAGTGAGATTAATTAAATCAACATTAATCATTAATTATGGTGATCTAATTGATCACCCGAGAGTTAACATTTTGCTTCACCTTTGCCTGAATAAGAATGCTACAATCTACCCTTTTATGGTACAATTAACACCACTGTATTAATGTATGATGCGCAAGAATTTGAAAAAAGTTACTGATGCACTGACATAAGCAAAATAAGCATCTGTCATTCACACAGTGACATAAGAACTCATGAATATGTGCTAAATTCAAGGTCATCTCATGAGAGACAATATGAAAACGCAATGCAATTTGTTTAATTTATAACATTTATCTCAACACCAGACTATTAAATTTTGAAGATGTATTTATTACCACTGGGGACAAAGTCACCTCAAATCCTCTCAGGCAATCCAGCAATACGTTTGACATTGATCATAGGAATATAAATTAAGGATTGTTTATTTTTGAGCTGATGTGATGCATTTCTCCAGGGTAGCTGATGAATCCATGTCTGAGAGGCTGGTGTTGTTCATCAGTGGCCGAGATTTTATAACTATAAAATAGCAAAGATGATGTAACAGGTATAATAGTGACATTTTTGAATAGCCGTAGCAGTCTGAACCTGAGCTGCAGAGAAAAGGCTGGGCTCTAAAAGCTTTATACAACACCTGTAGTCAATGTGTCCTGCTCCTCTCAGCCCTTTGTGTTATATTTAGCAGTGCTTTTCTTCTATTTCTTACGTGAAAGCAGTCTGCAGTAACAAGGAAATAGCTTCTGTCCTTTTACAAAATGGCATTGATGAATGTAAAACTTCGACCAGATGACTGTGCCGTGTGGGGTATCTTCTGTGCCGTGTGGGTCTCTCTTTTCGCCCTCCTCTATATCCACGTGACCTTTATGAGGAACCAGTGGTAAACCTCTGGGGTTACGAAAACACAAGCGTTGCCCGTGACAGCACCCGCACGACACAGCCCGTGTCTCATATAGACACGCATGACCACACATACCAGGCATGATCTGTGTGACTTCCATCAGTACACATGCTGCACCTGCTGGATCACTGGACTACTAGGGTGTCACTTGGGGTGTTTCTTCAGGAAATCTGGCGACTCTGCTCCTGCTCAACCGCGTCAGCACAAAAAGCAGTGACTAACTCCATAATTGTCCGCAAATAAACTGATTACCAAGTGCGATGTTGGACCATGGAAGAGACTTGATGAGCGGTGACACTCAGTCTGTTTTCTATTTTAGGACGAGCTTTCTAACAACAAACATTGAATACCTTCCTTTCCTACATTTCTAGCCTTAAACAGGAGGCATCTGCTGAAATAAGACTGTAAATCTAAAGCCCCGGATGATGTTGTTGTACAGTTTTTCCATGAAAGCCTGGAGCTTTCTGACACAAACAGGACGTTGGAAGTTGTCCACCTGTCTCTGCTGCCATTCCTGAGGATGCAGCTGACTGGAAGACCAACAAGGATGACAGGACGTAACGCCTCTTCATATCTTATTTGAAATAAGGTCAACCGAACTTCTAATTTTAGTTTCAAGTCAATAGCAGTGGATTTTTTGTGTTTGGTTATGTGATTCTCTGCTGAGGCTTATTTAATATGATAATGATTTACTGACTGACATGTCAGAAATTACAACTGCTGGTATTGAATGGACTTTGATCTATTGTAAACAGTGAGGTTTTGGCTCTGGTTCTATTGTCACTACACACTCAAACAACCAGAGGTGTAACAAATGTACAACAGACGGACCCATTTGAGAGAGAGAGTGGGTGTATTCTCAGTCAAAGGTCATGTCTATTTAAAGGGTTTTTCCACATGAAATGTGTTTGAAGTACAACAAGGGAGGGCGGGGATGAGGCTGCCGGTGCAGTATGGGGGAAAAAAGGCAAGGTCATTGCCATTTAGAGCACACTGTATATGTTCAACAATACGGTGGGGGTGTGTGTGTGAGTGTATGCGTGTGTGTTGGATATTAGGCGGCATGTGATCTAACTTCAAATTTAACTCAAGTATAAAACCACAACAAAGTTGTCTACATACAAAGGGGATCACGGGAGATAAATACGGCTGAGGACTTACTGACGTTTTTCAATATCAGAAACCAGAGTTTGTTTTATTCATTTTGCACACACACAAAAAGCGCCATCCTTTCGCTAGCTGAGCTGAAAATTCTATTTAGTTATATCTGTTAAAAAGGGCTGTGTAAGAGGAGGTAAAGAGGACAATGGGCAAAACTAAAAAAGCAGGCAGCAAAAATAATGTAGACATATAAAAATATTATATAAATACATAACTGAAGAGGACTTTAAAATCAACATTTTTCACTTCCACTGACCAATTACTGCATTTCACTGTAAAAAGAGCTGTTTAGCAGTTAATGCTGCTTGAATCAGCTGAATTCAGCTCTTAAAAACCATAATAAGATGAGTCCACTGCCCTGCCAGAGACCTCAGCTTGGCTCCAACAACAAATGACCCACATCCACAGACATATTACCATATAAACTATTATTAGCAATTATTAAACGTAGTAAACTAATAATAGTCCAAACAACATTTCAAAGCCTCTTCCTTTGGCTCCGTTCACGGCTGGCACCGTAGCACAGCAGTCCTGCCAACAAACCGCGTACTGCCGCCCCGCTCGCTGTAACTCTATAGGCGACTTCCACCGTCATGCCCACTCCTTCATTCCACAACTGGCACTGCCACAATAAAAGTAGGAAAAGATACCGGAAGTTTTCTCCTGCTGACAGTAATAGCATGACAGTGGCAAAACAGAGGGTCCTCTCTCAGGGTTTGTGTTTACCTGTGTTCACGCAGTCACCGCTGTGGCTTCATTGTTCCTCTCCCCTGACGAACATGTGGAGCTGTGTGAGCGGTGCATGTTCTGCACCGGGAGGAGGGAGTGCCACCATCGCCCCTATAACTGTCCAGGGGGGTACAGAGATGGAATACTATCTGACCAGGACATACATGCGTGCACACACACACACACTCACTCTCTCTCTCTCTCTCTCTCTCACTGGGCTGGATGAATTCCTAACAGGGCGCTGCTGACTGTAAATTCTTCCACTATTCCACTGACTGTAAAGCAGCTACACATTTGGTTCAACTCCACGCTGCCGGTCACACAGTTGCCCCTCCCTACCATGTACCGCCCACGTGTCAGGCTAACAACAGTACCGAAAACGGACCATTTTTCACACTTCATATGTTTCTCTCACTCTCAGTCCATTGTGCACTCCTCTGATTCGGGCTGGAAAATCACAGAAAGCCTCTGTTTGATTAAAGAGGTCTATCAAGTCCACCAAGGTTTTGGCAGGTTAAGTGCTTAAGGTTGACAGATCAACAATGTAGGCAGACGGTAAGGTGAGTGCTATCGTTATACCCACTCACACCCAAATCACAGTAATGAGGCATATTAAATATCTGTAATAGCGCCAGGCTGGTAAGGCCAATCAACTGTTCTGTTTTAACGGCCAGAATGTCAGAGTTTGGTGCCTCGAATGTGTCAGACTCATTTCCCTTCCTCTGACAGCTATTCTTTCAGGTGCTACAAAGCTAAAGCTGTGTGAGGTTTTCAGAATTTGAGAGGTTTGTTCCACAGACAGTTGGGTTCATCAAATGTGATCTCTGTGCCTGCATACATAACATTATTCAGCTTTTAGCACAGATCACTCATGGGAGGTGAGACTGCATTATGCAGCTCATTCTTCTGCTTTCAGAAAAGAAACACTAGCAGCCAGGTAGAGGCAACCCAGTGTGACCCCAGGATCCCAGGATCCCAGAAACCCAGGAAACCAGGATCCCCGGCATAGCCTGATTTAGATTTTTCATTACATCATTGGCATTTTATATCTGCTTTTATGGAACAATGTTTTTAAGTAGAGTATTTTACAAATACTGACAGACAGATATACATTATGACACACACACACACACACACACACACACACTGTATAAATCGTATATTGCATGACTTTGATGACCACTTATGACGTCCTACCAAATATCCCAAAATTGATTTATTCTATGGAAATCTGATACCCGACACACCAAGAATAGAAAGAAATTAAGAAGAAATCAAGTCCCTGTTTCAAAACATGTTGCTGTAATTGACTTCAGATTTTCTTTTTATTGCAGCTCCTCTAAAATTTATCAGATTTTCTCTGCCCTTTTAAATACTCAATTATTAAGGGGTTAGTAAAGTGAAAAGGCCCATTAAATGTAACCAAAGTCCTTTAAATAAACATGAACAGAGTGTACTCAATTAATAACAAAATTTGTGAGACTAAGACTATTACCAAAAAATATTTATGGCATATTTCTAAAACTAAGAATGTTCTGTGTGCAATGAATGTAATGACTGAAGACAGCTTTAGAACATAAAATACCAGCCCTCCTTCATACATCACCATAATCTAAATTATCATTCTATGACACATTGTAGCCCTGTAGATCATACAGATCTGTAGTTAATGTAAAAAATATTCTCCTTTCCCTCCATGTCTACATTTCATCTCAGTAGTGGCAGCTGCAGTTATCATATAACATAGAAACTTCCCCAGCGCATCATTTATTGTGTAGACGGCCAACAAAACGTACAGACCCTGCAGCCATTTACCACAAATTCAACTCCGACACATCATATGATGTAAAAGTCCTGGCACGATAAGAAGGAAGTCAAGTGTTTTCATGGTGCAGCTGCACGATTACTAGTTCAGTGCTGAATCTGTATGGCTGTCTGTAAGAGACTAAACCGTCTGCATCTGTTCAACATTCACATTACATCTTCATCCAAAGTGGGTTGTAGGGTCAAATACATTTTACATAGATCACAAAGGCCTAAGGAGAACAACTTCACTAAATAAGATTTTACATAATGTTTTTATTCATCTGCCAAATGTCAAATTAGCATCATTACAAACCTTTCTGAACGAGCCTGAAGCAAGAACCTCTGGTTTGTTTGATGCCAGATGTTACCACCACAGGGTAACAGACGGCTGGTGCAGATACAGCACATCTCACACACCAATGTCATTTTCACATCACTAAGACAAATGACATCTTTTGGTCTAACTGAGGACCTTTTACAAACTCTGTACTTAATCAAGTATCATGACTTCTATTAGAACAGATATCAATTCTACTGTCCCTTCTACTAAATGAAGGAGCCACTGTGACATGCACACACTTTACTCCACCTGAGCCATAGCTACATAGAACAAAAATCACACTTTTCTACTATTAGGACCATGCATGTAATCTACAAGGAACGGCACCTGCCTTATTACCAAAGGGTGCATACAGGAAAAGCGACAATGACAACTACAATGGTGTGCACAACACACAGTGCTCTTTCAACAGCTACATTTGCTGCATGTGTGTATCTCTGTATCTCTGAATTTGCCTCACCAGGGCAAATTCTTCATCAGCCATTGTCCTCCATGAATAAAGTGGTTGTAATTATGCCAATCCCTTGTAAAAGTGTTTCCTGATAGCTCCATGGAAATCAGTTCACCACTTGTTTGACACTTGTACACTTACGGATCAGTAGTGACGTTTGACCCCCCCGCCCCACACACACCC
>OMNV01009396.1:14920-52300 GCA_900303265.1 Brotula barbata
ATTATAGCCCCTCTGCACTTGTCTGGGAACAGATTGCTTATTACATATATATATATTTGCAAAGATAATGAAAATATTAGCATAAACAGTAATGGAGCCATGTGATTGGGAAGATAATGTGAAGGAGTGAACAACGAGAAGGCTCATGACAAAAGTATCTAAAAATGAGCCTTCAGGGTGCAGTGGATGTCGTCACTGCAACATGACGTCTTTCTGATGCCATTCAGGAGCTTCGAGAAACAGAGAGAGAGAGGGAGAGAGAGAGAGACAGACAGACACAAGAAAGGCACAGGTCAACAGTAAGCGGAAGGGAGAATATGTCACACTACTGCAGCCTGAAGCAGCAGAAACCCCAACGGGTTAACCCCTTAATCACTGGTAGGAAATTTGTAATTGAGTATGATTCAAGGTAAGGGTATCAGGGATATCTAAAAGATTTTGGTAACATTAATGTGCATTATCATATTAGAATCCTATTAATTGTTGAGTATAACACCCTGAAAAGTCAAACAATTTCATTATTTCTAGAGAAGATGTGTCAACAAAAAAGGAAATTAATATCTATGAAAACTCTCTTTCTTCTCAATCTTTCAAGTATCATTTTATACAGATTTATACAGAGTGCGTACTGAGGTTATCACATATTGGCTAAAAAAGTTGAGAGAAAACCATGCAGGTTAGCACAAAACAGAGGAATTGTTAAAAGGTTGACAAAGCTTGCAGTATTTCTAATGATGTGTTTGCTATTTGCATCCCACGGTGTAAAAATCTGAAATGGACCAGGTTTCAACCAAGCTTTCCAAAATCTTTTCATATTTTATCACGTTTTTTATCCCATTTTTTGATTGATTGTGCAAAACGCAGGTCAATGGAAAACCCACCGATGTCCCATTAGAGTGCTCTAAGATGACAGCTTCGTACCAGAGTGACACATCCTCTCTCCCTTCATTTCACAACAGGGAATCTCTATAATTTGCTCTAGATGAAAATAAGCTTCCTCATGAATATTTATGGGAACGATTTTGGCAACATGGATCACAGAGACAGGTATATTCTGGAAGACAGCACTTGCAATATAAGGATTGTGAGGATTCTTCATGGTCAGATCGATGGCAGCGGCGCCAGGGAACAATGAATGAGATGTTGGCTGCCTCAAGACACAGATATAGTGTGCGTGTGTGTGCCGGTTGTTGGGGATGGAAGGTGAGAGGGAAAGATAATAATTTGTAAACACTGACAAGGAAGAGAAGAGAAGAGAAGAGAAGAGAAGAGAAGAGAAGAGAAGAGAAGAGAAGAGAAGAGAAGACATCGTTTGTGCTCAGGCTGACATGAAGTGCAGCAGAGCCACAGTTGCTTCTTTGTTGTTTATCTAGAGTATCTTCCTCCACCATCTCTGATCCTGTCTGTGCTGACAGGATCTGAACACGGGAGAATCACTCTGACCGTGAAAACATGAACGTCACAGTAAACAGGGCAGGGCCGTGGGAGCTGAATTTAAATGTGCTGACAGCTACACAAAATGTAACTCTAGCAACTGTAGAAAGGGTGGTCTATATCTGATGCCTGACTTATATCAACAGACCACTGCTGTTTGGGAATAAATACCACAAGCGATGACATCAGATGGACTCCTTTACAGACAAAAAACAAATTCTAATCAGCAACTGTGCAAATGTGTAATTTGTTTTACACGATGAGAAAATTGATAAGACGCTTTTAAAAAGCAGCCAATAATTAGCCCAATCCAACCTGTTGAGGTTGATGACAAATTGATACTGATCAAATATTTACATTTATAGGTGATTCCATTTTAAAATCAGCACATGCAACAGCTGCACCCATTCAGTTCTGTTGAGACAGCAACTACACTGTCGTATATTGCTGTATACCTGCATAAGTTCTGTGATTCTCAGCTAGAAATAGAATCTTCTATGTGCTCAACACGACCAGAGGGTGAGCGAGTATCCGCCACAACCCCATTAATTACATTTCCTCTGGTGCTGTCATTCCTCTCTTTGGGAGATCTTAAAGTATTTAAATTGATTCCAGCAAATTCAACCACTGTGAAAGTACATGGAGAGACATGAGTGGTATTAGTGCTATTATTATGCTAGTTTACACACGGTGTTTTCAAGCATGCAGCGGACCACTTCAACCCCACTAGAAGACCTGCAATCTGTCTGTTATTATCTATGCATAGCCAGCTACAGAAGAGGAAACCTAAAACCTACCACGACACAGAACGTGAGCATGAACAAATGCTTTTACACTCTGAATACCACCAATAGAAGCAACCACCAATAGAAGCAGCTGCATCGACTTTGGTAACATTACCAGCAAGGACAACAGAACACAAAAGGACATCAAGAAAATGCTCAACAAAGCTCAACCTGAAGACAAATATCTGGATCTGCAACTGTAGTGTCAAATCTACAGTATATTGCTGTGTGGTGCTGAGTGTGATAGAGGGATAAATGACACCTCAGCTTATTTGACGCATCTTCTGGCCTCAAGAGAGGACACCGAGAATTGCTCTTAGATAGACACCAGCCAGAATTTTCAAAAAGTACATGGAGCAGGACAGTAATGGAAGAGCCGCCGGAGATGAAATTGAGATGGGGTGCAAACAATCGGGAGAAATGGAGGACATTCAGGATGGCTTTATGCTCCACTGGGACTCAGGATGAGAGTTACATGGTGATGTTTCCTGTATGTCACATATGGCAAACCTTTATTTCTATATCATTTTTATCTTTTCCTCCTTCTTTCATTTATGCCACATCCTGCCAATTCATGAACAATTTTACAATATGTTGCTGTCGCTGCCATTCATTTCATTTTCCTCACTGTCATCTTTTCAGCATCTTTCCAATCTCACTCAGGCTGATCACCAACGCAACAGCTGCCATCCCCCCACCCCCCACAAAGAGGGGTTATAAAGGAGCCCTGTCAGTTAATTACAGCTCCATAAAGTCGTAGGATGGAGACTCTCCCGTCCTGATGAGCCATTGGGTGTGGGGTGTGATAGACAGAAATATCCATCTCAGCCAATCAGATACAGCAGATAGAGTTGTGTCCATCTCTGTTGCTACTGGCAAAAGGCAGAAGCAAAGCCCTCCATCCCTCAAGAGGCAGCTTTGGGATGTTTTGTTGCTATGGCAACATCAACATGGAGCCTTCTTGGTTTTAATAAATTCTCTAATGTTGTCCATGGCCATAAATATCACCAAATGTTACTGGGATTTTATAGTGGCCTGTCTGCAAAAGAAGGAAGTGACAGTATTCACTGCACAACTGAAAAGTGTGTGTGGACGACAGGAGAGCAGCAGTTAGCTGGACAGTGAAGTCAGTGTGGAGATAGTCTGGCATGCAAATCAAAGACAAGTCTAAACAACATTCATATTCAAAACACCTCACACTATCTTGACAAGTCCTGTCTGTGAGAGGAGGGAGATGTGTGTGTTTGTGTACATCGCTGGCAAAGCAGGCAAGAAAAAGAAGAACGAAGAACCGTACACAGATGTTTTTAAATGTTACATAGGAGGTAACCAAGTATCAAAAACACATAAAATCGCCTGAACTATTTAACCATGTCACCAAATGTGACAACAAAAATCTTTCTTAAACGTATCATCATAATATCTGTCAAAATCGAACCCAAAAAAAACTGCAAATTCATACCTAATTTTAACCATCTCAAACATTTCACTTAAAATGACAAAACTATTTGCATAGTCTTGCGGAAACGTTGCCTATACCTCGCCCTAATTTTAGCCGAATTACTTTGATGGATGTATTAGAATTATAAATGGATACAGAAATGGAGATGTGTGGCCCCTGAATGAGACCGCCAACACATTCACCCGGGGACAGAGACAGACACAGTTAACAATATTAATAACTGAAGTAATTATGCCTTGTCTGTTTAAGGCACTGGGTTTAAGTGGCAATACAACAACGATGCACAAAGATTCTCTCATTTTTATGACCAGGTCAGACAGACGGCTTTAGAGCTGGTGTTTGATTCATGTATTGAATCTGACACACATTGAGTCACAGGACACACATTACATCAACAGAAAGGACTTTACGAGGTCCAAGGCGAAGACAGAGACACAGAGGGAAGACAGAACGGTCGTACACCACACCCACAAGCGCAGATATTTCACATGTGACACCCACTGACGAGCATCTTGTTGATTGATTTGAGCAAAAAATGCTTCTAAATGTCACACATCAATATCAAATACATACAGGATCTAATGGTATTAATCATGACTTACTCAAGCCACTGGCTGCCTGGTTTAATTCAGGTAATTAACTGCACTAATCCAGTGATTAGAAGTAGGAACACCGTGTTCATAAACCTAAACAAATCAATACATTGGGCACTTGGACCACTTCGGCCTACAGTGGGGTCCCTGCATCAAAATCAACAAGGTGGCACACATCCCATCTAAGTGGGGATCAGATGCTGGACTAACATGGAACAAAACTGTGAAAAAGAGAAAATGGTACTCATTATGTACCCATGCTGATACATACTTTCATTATTTTGTGATGGCTTTCATGAACCATCCAACTGTAAATTGTTCCTGTCACCAAAGTGATGTGTATTAAGGTCAGATGCCTACAGTCAGATAGTAAAGTAAGTAATGCAACACAAACCTACTATCAAATCTGCAAAAATCTGTTTTGAGTAAGTCTTCCCACTCAGTAGGAAACCTGGTTTAAAAGACAAACTTTCTCCCAGGAGGAATACAAAGATCTGAAGCAACAAATGTGCTTAGGAACTGGAGAGTTTCAGAGCTCAGCAGAGAAACGCATCCCTAAAGGTAATAAATGGAACCTGCAGGCGCACTAGTGTTCCCTCTAATTTACTAGATAAAATAACCTCTCTCTATTTCTAGGTGCAACAGCTGCTGAAATATTTAAAAATCTGTGCATCTGTGCCACAACACAGGTATTCAGAGGCACTTCATGCCTCATTAGTAGGTGGAGAGCAATCTAGTCTACCCACTGACGGCTAGAGAAGTGAATCGCTCCAGTTCTGCCCTGGCCCACGCTCGGCTCGCTATGTCCTCGGAGAATAAAATCAGACAGAGTTTCTTCTTGTTTGTGAGTTGCCAATGTGGGAAGTGAAAACATGCGCTTGAAATTTGTTTGGGTTGTCCTATTTGTCCGACATAATCGTTTCCCTCCAAAGCAATTTCCTCCACAGTTTCTGCACCTCAAGTGTGACTGGCAACCCAACATACACTGGACATCTCAATCAAGTCATATGAAATAAAACAATCAGTGCAGACATTTATACACGAAACATCATATGTCCACGCACACACCAGAATTCACCTAACTAAAGCCCTTACATTACATGTCATTATAAATTAGAACTAGACACATATCAGTCATAATAGCATTACATTATTAATCATTTGCATATTGATGATGCCTGCATGTTGAAAGATTTGGCATCATTATGACGCCAGGGTACACATGCACCACTGAAATTGACATTTGGTTGACCTATAAGCTGAAAAAATGTGCATGGTCCCACCTCTTCGTGCCTTTACATTGGATCTTTGATGAAACACAAAGTCGTTTCTTATGAGGCAGGGATTAGAGCAGCAGTGACAGGCCAGACGGGGTGTAATGTGAGAGCTGAGACACTGACAAGCTCAAAGCTCTTTCAGTGGCAAACAGACGGTGAATAGGCAGGGGCTCATATAAAAACTACACACAAATTACATTTTCACAAACTACTCTAGAGTACAATAATGGTACTAACACTTGTGTTTCAACTGTAGAAAGACAGTTATCACACTCGGAGACTACAGTGATGGAACGACATTTGGTCTATTACAAATCAGCAAAACTTTAATTAACCCTGAACTGTTTGCCTTTGATACCCAATAACCAATTAATATTATAAAAGGGACTGACTACCTTGGAAAAACTCGAAAAAATTGAGGAGGAAACATTAATCCCAAAATGATCTGAAAATTGTTGAAACACTGGGAAAAACACCGACAGGGATAATTCTGGAAATTTTAATTAATTTCACCATTGATTTTTTTTTAACAACCTTGAGACGTGAATTAATGAACAGACCTCACAAATATTCCCCCTATGATTTAGGGGAAATATTTGTGAGGTCTGTGCTCTCTCTCCGTATCCCTGCAACCAGCCCCACTCCTCTCATGAATAAATCAGGCTGAAACAAGTCTAGCATTGTGAACAGGGTGACATTTGTAGACTGTCCCATCCCACCCAAGAATGTGACATGGGCTTAAACAGTTGGACACCACTGTATTGTACCATAGGCTACTAAATGAGAGAGGAATATGAATTTCTAGATATAACTTACTTCAGTTATACGCACTACAGGTAAGCGTTCGAATAACATTAGGAAAATATACTTTATATGTTAACTTAACCATCACACTAAGACAACAGTTAGACCCTAACCAAGCAATTTGATTGGTCAAGAGAGATTCCATGAGTGCAAATACAGTGTAGAACAGCACTGCGATGCTTTACTGTGCGTGTATCACTGTGCTCCACCGCTGTTCTAGTCAAGGATATTTGAATAGGACACTTGTGAAGCAGAGATTCTATGGTTCGCTTTGGAACGTCTTTCAACAACCGCCAACCAACATCTTTAGTGACATTGCAAAAATGGTATTTTTTTCTAAAAATTACATTTTACCTACATTTTGAAAGGTCGTCAGAGGAGGAGGAGGGAGAGGAAAGTAAACTGAATTTGTCTGTGGGAAGTTCCAGGTTTGCTAATAATTTATCAGCAGACCTTGATGGATTGAAAACAAAAATGAACAAACATTGTAAAGCACACAGCATGGGCTGTAAACTGCTTTCAAGTTTGGCTACGTTTGAAAAATATAAACATCAACTTCCAGTCCGTTGGGACGACAGAGATGAATGCAGTTTTGAGACAGTTTTATGGATCAGTATGCCTGACCAAAGAGGAGCTCTGTAGGATACCAAGTTATCCCAGGCTTCACATCAGTTTTCTGGTCACACAGACCAGAATGGCTGGTGCCTGGTTGCTGTTCTTATGGTGATCTTCTACCACATCATCACCGCCGGAGACAAACCACAATGTCAAAGCAACAACAGCCATGACAGCCATCTGTTAAGTGAAATCCCATCCAAATCTACAGTGGTGACAGCATGACACTTTCTGACATGTGGGGGAAGTGACTTGTCGGGAATTCATTTTGTCAAGTGTCAGTCCCATCAAACACCCAACCACAGCAGGGTTTGAGCACTGGACAGCTAATGACAGCTCTATGACAGATTTTCCAGGAGACTCAGGAGACAGGACGCTCAGACAGATGATTGTCCCGTATCCTTTCCTTGCCATTTTCTCCTGAGCAATCCTCTATGTCTCTACACACAGCATGGCTGGCAGCATAAAATTCTCACTACATCTCTCTTTTCCCCATCATCTTGCAGTGTATTCGTCCGGCACCCATTCCCAACCGGGGTTGGTTGTGCCTATGTACAGATTCATAGAGAATCACACGTAATATCCATCAGTTGCATTCAAGCAGACCTTAGATTTATTCAGGCGTGTAAATGACTAAATGTGAGTACGTCGTATGCATTTCCTACTGAATCTATCATTCTTTCACTAACAAGAACTTACTTTTGTATTTGATAACGAATTAAGTGGCTAATAGTATGTCGAGTAATAGTTAACTATGAGGGACTGTGGAAGTTCCATTATAAAATTGTTCCATTTAATTAATCATGTAAGAATACATGCAGCAGACCTGTGTGTGTGTGTGTGTGTGTGTGTGTGTGTGTGTGTGTGCGTGTGCGTGTGTCTGTCAGAAGTTGCTGCTTCCACTCATTGAGTGCATTGATATCAGTCCAATCCACTTACGCTGAGACTTGTAATGAGAGCTGTGCACATACATACGCAGTATAAAAACATAACGCACACACTAATAAAGCTCATAGAGGGGTGTATCAAGCATTTCATTGCATTGTGAAATGAGGTTACATGAATGAACAACTTTAGCCACATCAAATTACAGTAACTTGAACCAACATCTTTGATCGATGAGTCAGATAAACACTCGCTCATAAAGCTCACACACAAACAGTCTATTAGCAGCCAACCACCCCACACCAGCAAACACAAATACAATCAATAGTCTCAGACAAACACTCATTAAGCTTTCACGCTCACCTCAAGCCTCCATGGTTGACTGGAGCTGCGAGTTTATGCTGGATTATCACACCAAACAAGACAGTCCAGCTAAGGACTTCCTCACACAGCGAGTCAGCACCTTATCATTTGAATGTAAACACAGGGAGTATGAGCAAAGGAATGGGGGCGGAGTCTGGCAGAGTCAATGACTTCCCTGTTGACAGGTGAAGGAATCATTGACTAGAGCCTCAGCAAGGGATCGTCGTAAGCTTGCAGAATGTCTCTGTAAACTTCTGCAACGTGGGGTCTTTCTTTTCTGGAAACTATCTTGAGTATCAGAGGTGGATTAGTTAAGTTATATAATTAGTTATTAACTGATTATATAATCATAACACAATTACTATAATATAATCAGAATAATTATCAGATAATTGTCATGTGACTAGCCTTATCACATCTTTCACCCAGACCAAACAAATATCCATTTATTGTTTAGTGCTTGGCTTTTTAAGCCCAAATTTTCTATACAGGACCCTGCAACACACCTTCTATCCTATAACCTCCTGTTACCACAGCAACAACATCTTCTTACACCTCAATAGCACCTTTTACCAATCTAATATCCTCTTACAACCTGGTAACCCTTTGCACCCAGTAACCACCTCTTAGCATCCTAATAACACCTCCTTACATCCCAGTAACCTCCTCTTAGTGGAAAGAGAAGAGGAAGAAGGGTACTTTATCGATCCCCGTAGGCGATAGATCTGTGAAGAGCAGTGGGCAGCCAACACATCCACATGCAAACACACACAACAGCACCAGCGGACCAACTCAGATCTTCTACCTATGCCTTGGTCAGGGGCAATGGCAGGAGTCATGGAGTGATTAACCTAACGTACATGTTTTTGTGGGTGGGGGAAACCGGAGCACCCGGACAGGGGAAGAACATGCAAACTCCACACAGAAAGGAGTGGTGGCTGACCCCGGGATTCGAACTCACGGCCTTCTTGCTGTGAGGCAACACAGCCCTAGTGACACCTCCTTACAACCTTGTATCCGACTCTTAACCCCTTCTTACACCCTGTTGGGTAATTTCTTGCCTGTCACGTTGATTGAGATGGATCTACAGGGGGGCATAGGGACGCATCTGTCACTCCGACAACGAGGCTTCCCCCACTTTCCAAGGTGCTGCAATTACTACGCAATTTCCATGAACCACTACGCCCCTCTGCTATCTTAAGTCTTAAAATAGACAAGAAATGGGGAGAAAATCATAATTCATGGTGGTGTATCCTCCCCCACCCCCCAACCATAAAAATCTACACACAGCACTGCACCGCACATGTGAGCCACACAGCCTCTTTCACACAGGGAGCCAGCGGCACCATTGATGTATTATTGCCGGAGCAGAGCACAGACTCTGTGTGTGCTGGCTCACTGGTGCGCCTGAGTGGAACAGAGCCATCATTAACGTTATTAGCAATACCTGCAATCTACCTTTCACAAGTCAAAACATTTGCTGTGAGATTTGCAAAGATGTGAATGTGAGTGCAAACATCTTTGCCATCTTTGTCTCTATTATGGTGTGATAAACTTGAGACCTCACCACGATGTGCGCTGCTCCTCACCCAATGAATGCTGAGATCAAACCTCTCGCCGACCCTTTGCTATTTCATGTAAAATTCGCACAATCCACGACTGAGCATTATAATACCATAATCCAATATAAATCTACCCTCAAACATACTCTCGAGCCTCTCCACTACCTGACTTGTGTCCATAATTAGATTTTACAATGACTTTGGGGTTGGGTGCCTCATTTTAAGGTGCGCATGCTTTGGGGCATCAGTTTGAAAATAAATCTGGTTAGTTAGTCACAACACCGTGGGCCTGCAGCTCTTATTAGGGACATTAGCTTTGTTTCATTTAAAAAATAGGAGCGCTGAAAGGATTACAGACTAAAGAACGTTTCACATAGGAAGCATCAGCGCCACCGCTGCATTCGGAAATCCATTCATTCCAATGGCTTGCACACGCAATGAAGCAGAGCTCCATGCACGGCAAGCCTGCGCGCTGTGACGTACTTCACTGTGGCCGATGGAAGCTGACTTTCAAACCGACCGTGAACACCACGACACAGGAAGCCCCTTCAGTGTGACCTCCCGGTAAGATATTACAATGTCAGTTGGTTTGCAACAGAAACCATTTTTTCTTTCACATCCTATCACAGAGCATTGTCTTGTTTCTGTGACAAAATAAACATGACACAAAATGCAGAACGCTGTGAGGAATCAAACTGCGGGAGTGGAATATATCCACTTGTTTCCTGCTGCATTCTAGACATGACAGATGACAAATTCATGCAGTGAATTTTGACTAGAGAACAGGAGATGATTATGTTCCAGGTGGAACACTCAGAGTATGAGTCAGGTTCCTTCGCCCCGAGGGACCGGAGTGGGAGTGGATAGCAATGGTTAGTTTGGGAGCTGGCAGCTATTTCCTAGATTGTGTGTAGTTCCTGTCTTTGTCTGTCTTTCTATCCTTTCCCTCTCTCTGCCGTAAACTGGCTGATCTGACAGGTCCCTGACCTGCCCAGTGGTCTGCTATGACTCACTCATTAGCTCCCTCTGCCCCCCGGTGCACATCACCTCTGCTATTCCTACTGTTGGTGCCCCCACACCAGTAAATACAGAGACAGTACTGTACTTGCTCAGCTTGGGTAGTGAAAGAAAAATGACTACTGGCCTATTATAATACCCACAGAGCCGCCAGTGAACGAAAACGCCATATTTCACGTGGGCCATTTTTTAAGTTATGTGTGTGTGTGTAAGATTCATACTCATTATTCGTGTTCACAAAGGGATTTAACAAATAGCTGGTAATGGTGAATCTGTATTCTGGTGGTTGAGCTAAAGCAGCCCATAGAGGTTAGACACCATTACAGTATCTGATTGAAAATAGGCATAGTTAGGGGTCTGTTCTCCCCTCGGGGAATGAAGATTGATGGTGTTCATTTGAGTGTGGGTCACATCTGAAACTGTGTGATAAATGTAATGATGTCATTACTGCTGTGGGGGGGGGAACCAGAGACCTAATGGTACTCTGACTGAACAGGATCTATAAATCTGAGTATTAATGCTGCAGACCGGCATTGTTTTGAACCTAGAATTTGAGAGAGATAAAAACAGGTTTTCATTTCACACAACCTTATGAAGGACCGGTCTTGGGGAGAAAAAAGATTTAGCATCAACAATAAAGCAGTCCTTATGCCAACTTCTATTTCACTGCACATGCAAAACCAGTTTTGGTTTTGTTTAAGCAGCCGCAACAGAAACATTCAAGACAAACCAGTTTGATCACTAACAGTGCTGTGGAAAACCCTAACACCTCCGTTTAGTCTAGAACACACCAGGATTGATAACATCTCAACCAATAACTCAACAGTTGCTCCTGTTTAAATTTAATCACAATCGCTGTCATCACTAACATATACTGTAGTAATAAATACAAGGAAATGTAGCATTACTTGCTTTACTTTACTTGTTGACACAAACGATGATAACTACCTAGATTTAGTACGGTTGGGGTTCACATTGGAGACCTGATACAGTACCTGCAGGGTGCATGGTAGAAAGGATATCCAGGGTGAGGTAAGTGATTGCAGTATCCAGACTGATTCCACATGGTGTTTCTGGTGTTCCACGTGATCACAGTTCCCAAGTGGTGTTGCTTTCCTTTCGTCTTTCTATTTCTAGCACAGTGGAATCAGACTCAGCCTGCCGGGAGCCACGTTAATCAGCGTATCCTCTACATGTCTTGAGTGGCTCCGTGGGGAGACGAGGAGAGAATAGGGATTACTGAGGTGAGAAAATGAGGGAGGGACTTTGCCCACAGTGAGAAACAAAGAGGTCAGGTGAGTGAGTAAAGTCTGGTGTGGTTTACACACCTGGAAAAACAGAAGACTTCTATCTCCCCCTGCTTCAACGTCAGCACGACTCAGCGCGTGCCAGACAAATGCCCCAGGTGAAATCTGACATCACAGGTTCGCCCTATAATCCTAGCTCGACTGTCATTTCCACCGGGTCTCAGGTGTAACAGCTGTTGCAACAGCTATTGGTTAAACTCGCTGAACTGTATTTTTTGCGTGTGTAATCATGCGTCATGTGTCTCCATCTTATGTCTCATTAATCAGGTTCCTACCTCTAGTATCTTCCGCACCCTGACGCAGACACACATCAGACAATATTTAAGACAGGCAGCAGATTTCAGGAGGGAATCCTCAGAAAAGCTCAGTTTCTTCACCAATCCTTGATGAAAATAAAAATTGGAGCAGTTTTGTCTTTTAAAGGCGGAGTTCAATCTCAAAGTTCACAGGTGCCATAAATCCATCCCTTCTCGGCTTGAGTAAACAACATCCACAGTTGCTGCGTCCGTCCAATATATGTAGCTGGTCTCGGAGTTAGTCAGGGCTGGCACGAGCGATTATTTCCCCCGACCACTGGCTCTCTACCAATTCTCCAGCTTCACGAAAGAACGGCAGGGCACAGAGCTGAATGACTGAGCATACTCTCAGAGAAGGGAGCGAGAGAGAGCAATTGACAGAGAGAGATAAGAGAGAGAGAGAGAGAGAGAGAGAGAGAGAGAACGGGTGTAAGAAAATGGAAGAGTGAGAGGGAATGAAGAAGAGGAGGTAAACAGAGTGGAGTTGCATTCCTTTTCCCACCTCATGCTCATCTGACAGGATATGCACCGCAGAGAGCGCGAGCGAGAGAGAGGGAGAGGGGGAGAGAGAGAGAGAGAGAGAGAGAGAGAGGGAGAGAGAGAGAGGGGGGCAGACGGAACGTTGGTTAGGAAATGGTGAGAGAATGGAGAGGAATAATGGGAGTTTGGCAGAGCCAGGAGACACATTCTGAATTTACCAACCAGACAGAATACGTACAGACCAGACTTGCACGTACTGGACAGGATCATCACCCATCACCCATTTTACCTTTTTTGATTGTACCCTGTTGACTTTGAAGGTCCGACAAAGCCAACAATGACATTACCAACAGAGAGAATTACTCTGACATACGTACGGAAAGAGAAAGACTGACAGATGTAAACAAAGGAGTGGTGCTCCAAACCTGTTGTGAGACACCATGCAAACACTTAGTGTGAGCTTTGTGGCATGTCAATCCATTTTTTGACTATAGAAATTTGAAGCCTTGCCTGTGCAGGAAGTGTGATTCAAACATTCAGGATCACTGTACTTGTACAGCGCCTGGCCAGCCTGATGGATGAGCAATCTGCACAGGTACAGCTGCTGATGTTGCCAATGTTCCAGCAGCAGCGTAAAGGTCAGTCGATGAAGACAGTCACCTCCAGTAGGGGTGGGTGAAAATGAGTACTAAATTGATTGGTCAAACCCAGGATAAGATGCAGCTCCTGGGCAGTCAGTGCTGCTAGCGGTATTTTAAAGACATTCACTTTATTACTGGTAACCTTTTTCAAATTACCTGCATTTTTTTTGCATAGCCTAGATGAGACCAATCAAAGCACTGTACGTTTGCCTCATATCCACACACCAGCAAAAGGACAACTCTCCAATCTCTAGGTGATTACCCAAACACTAAGCCACAGCTACTGTACCCCGCTACTGCCAAATGATGATGATGAAAGTGTAGACTGTCTCAAAAACACATTCAAATTGGATTTCAGACACTGCAGGCAAAGAGGAAGCACAGATAGAAAGGAGAGCTCACGCAGACACAGACGCACTCTTTTAGTCTGCGGTAGGTTATTCACAGCTCCCACAGCATGACTCAAACCCCCCAATCAGCAGATGAAGCCTGCAGGTGAGAGGTCACCTCTGTGCAGATAAACTGAGATGTGCAGTGTCCCCCAGAGAGGTGGACTACTCCAGTGCCCTACTAAGCGGAGCGCTGCCACGACTCTGCAGCATCTGGCTGGGAGCAGAGCTTCCATGCCGCCGATAGTTTCACTCACTCCAGGTTGAGAAGCTGTTATGTCATCTTGCGAAAGAGTCCGTACGTGGAAGTGACAGTTTGAAAAGCAAAAAACTTTCAGAGAGTTAAAATCATGATTATGAATGTTCTTTCTGACTGACTTCCCAAGTTTGTTAAATTCATAGTCAAATTAGTCCGATAAAGCCAAGACTTTCACTTCTGTTGGATGTTCAGAGCTTTCCCATATGAGGGAGTGTATACCAATTAATGTTGGACTTGTTATGATGCTGTTACAGTGCTCTTACATCATTGTCCTGAGTGAAACCAGGATTCCTCCAGTCAGCAAGACAAACAACTCATCACAGAGGCATCCACACTTTCAAGCAATGTTTTCCATTCAATCCATACTAACAGCACACACACACAAATGCCGACCCCTGGGCTCGCTTATTCGTGGCATTCCTAACCCACTCAACACATTTCTCTCATTATCAAATATCATAAGCCAGTTCTGGTAGATGTCCACTAGGGGCAGAATTTAGACACAATGAACCCAACAAAACAGATTCCTTGGCATGGCCCTGTTGATTGTACAACATTCACTTCCTGCATTGCTATCGTTCATTTACAATGACCATGAGATGAGGATCCGTGTCTCCCAGCCCTGCCCCGGGATTTCTTCCCACTTGGCCAGGTCTGGATCATCATCCAGGAGGCCCAACCCACCTCAGCTGGCTCCGTTCAAAGCGAAGGAGAAACAGTTCGACTCCAAGCTCTCTCCTGATGTCCAAGTTCCTCACTCTGTCCTGTGCTACAAAGGTACTTTTGTACTGCTTGATAAAATGCACCAGCTATTTCAAACAAGCTGTGCCAAATGTGGAATCATTTGTGTCCCTGCCTGCTGACCTCTGACACTGTATAGACCAGAATGTTTTAGTTAAGGCACACAGCCTGCAAGAAAAACATTTTCTGTGGTGTAATTGGCTGGTTACATCATGCATCTGTGCTGGGGAGAAAGGACAGAAGTAGAAAAGAAGGAAGCCAAGGGGGGAAAGTGGCCAACAAAACAGGGAGGCGATGGGAGGGAGGAAGGGAAAAAAAGAAAAGGGAGGAGGTGAGGCATTTGGAGAGAAGAATACAGAAAGGAATTGGTGGAAGGGAAGACGTTGGGCTGGTCCGTCTCCTGCTGTTTGTTTTTTGTGAAACTTAATTCCAGCGCAATCTAATCAGGGTTGGGAAATAGAGGGGACCCTGTTCCTTTCCCCTCCATCCTTCTGCTCCTCTCTGTCTCTCAGTCTCCTTGTTTGAAGAGACAGGTGGATTGGCTCCACCTTTGCGCACTAAACAACCACGCACAACGATACACACAAACACACACACACAAGCGTGTGTAAACAGGATATAAATAAATAACCAGACATATCACAAGGACGCAAAACTAGAATGCAGTAAATGGACATGCATGTACACACACACACAACACACAAACTCACACACCCAGAGGTTGTTATGAGGAAGAAACAGCTGACAGCTGTGTTGAATCATCGTGACAGTGGGTGAGATGGAAAGTGCGTGATTGGGCCTGCAGTTTGGCTTATCAGGCGTTTACAGCCCAACCCTCTCATCACACACACCTAGACCTACACACATGCACACACACACACACACACACCACTGTGTGCCAGCTGTCAAGGTCAAAGCTGAGCCCATATTTCTGGAAAGCCTTAAAATGCTCATCTGCTCTCCTTCAATTTTTCTCTCAATTAATTTTTTCCCTTCTAACTGACTTCCTGGTCTATTAAGTCTGATTTTACCATCGTTGAACACAAAATGGCGACAATAAGTCAAGGGGATTTGAAAGGATTGTTGATCAATATTAGTGCCTGAGTAATTACTTGGACATAAAGTTTGGGTTCATGACTTTCAAAAAGTTTGACAGTGCAGCAGTGCCCCTTATATTTCCACCTGTTGAAAAAAGAAGGCGTCAAACTCAATTTTGGCATCATCGCTACAACTGTTCTCTTATTAAGTCACACATTTGCAAGAAAAAAACTCTGATATTCTCTGAGATTATAAAGTTTACAAGAAAAATAGAGTCATTCTCACACACACACACACCACCGAAAGCACACGCATTCTACTAAAAAGATGTGCAAAACGTACAAAAAAAGAAATAGAAGCTACATCTCTCAGAACACCAACTAGAGGATGGAATTCAGGTTATGTTCACGTTGTACATGTCTCAGTAATCACGTTCAAACTATTTCCTCTCAGTGCCATGTCACAAAATTGCCAAGTGACCCTTTTTCAGCACTCTCTCCCACACACTTTCTCTTGTTCTCAGTTCCCAATTACAACGTTCTCTCCCTCTCCCTCTCACTCTCTCTCTCTCTCCCTCCCTCTCTCTCTCCATCTCCCTCTTTCATTTCCTCCTCCTTACCACCGTGTTCTGTCTCTGCCTGCTGGGAATAAGTATTAATTTTCTCAGGAGTATTTGATCAAACGTGTACAGCTGATCACAGCTCAGAATGGAGTGCGAGAGCTGGACATCCCTTGATGATAAATGGGTCGACAGACAGAAACGGAAAGGCAAATCATTCCAGTTTAAGTCCACACATGACTGTGTGGATGGATTATACGCCAATAAAGGATTTTTCAAGGAATTTAATATTCGTGTGCTTGACATACTGAGAGAGAAGCTACAACAACTCCTGATTTTCAATTATTTGTCCAACATAGAATAGAAACATGAACTTGAAGGATGTTTGAACTATTGATAAAAAAAAAAAAAAAAAAAAAATGGAGCAACATCTGCGTGCCGGCATGGAGTGTGTCTGTGTGTTTCTATATCTTGTGGGATTTTTTGATCTAGGTTCTTCGATCTTCGCATACTTTCCAAATTCCGGACTCTACTTTGAATGCGCTTCACCATTGTTTAAGGAAAACCATAAGCACTTTCTTCAAAAGATAAGATGGGTTCTCCTTCACTGCTGCATTTAATCATATCCCTCTATCTGATTAGGAAGCCGTGCTTTGGCTCTCGACAATCAGAGACTCATACACCCAGTGGCACATCTCTTTGCATTATCAAATAAAATTGTGAAAGAAAAGGGGAAATAAATAAGAAAAGAATTCTATCATAAGAGCTATTACTGCTATTACTGCCCACATCAGCCTCGGTATCAGGGTGGAGGCATTTTAATGTATGGAAATGTTGCAACCAATAGGGATTCATTGTCACTTCAATGCATCCTTGGTGACATAGAGATATATGCTTTAATAATCCCCACATAGCAACAGGATGTATGATCAACTAAATCAACAGCTCCAAGACGGGATTACAGTGATCATCCTGATCTGAAAATCTAAATGTAACACAAAGTCTCCGTGCTGTTTTGTTGTAAGTCATTAAATGTTTTTTATATTTTCACATGCATGTCCATATGCAATTGTTCACATATTGTGCCCGACGTGACATTCACATGACAACACCGTCAACGTTTAGTACTACATAAGAAATAGTTACAAAGGCTACACAAACAGAGTGTAGCACAATGCCTCGTTTCCATCATTTAAAAGAAGCAATGACATCATTCAGACGACAGATTGCAGAAACAAAATCCAACTCCTCTGCTGACGGACTCTCTATATGTCAAAGCCCATCTCACGATTGCTTCTTAGGGTCCAAATATGAAGCAATCAGTTGTGTGTGGCTAAATAAAAAGGGGGAGGAGGCTGATAGAGTGGTAGAAAACATTGTCTGATGAATAAAGTTCCATCCATAAACACTGTGCAGCTCTACATTTCATGGATCTATAGCACTCCCCTCCGGCTCAACTGCTAAATTTAGAGAAGGCATTTGTTTTCTTTTTTCCAGCACTGGGTGAGTAGAACCTCCAGTCATTGTCTGCTTCCCGAATCGTTTCTCTTTCTTCATGTTGCTTCACTATTACAACTATTTGGTCTTTGGTCTTGATCACTGACTTATAACTTGTAAGGTCATCTTGGGGTCCGAGGAGTACTATCGGTGTAGTCTAACTACACATAAAGGCATAATTGCATAAGTTGCATTAAGAACTAATACTATTATAGATTCTTCATGTGTCTCTCCTAATCAGGTTGCGGATTTAAATAGCACAAAATTTCAGAAACAGAAGAATAAAAAAAATAATATTGCCAGTTCAACGCAAAAGCACACACACAGACACACAAACCCTTCACTGGCCTGTCAGAAACTAGCGATAAAAACTGCTTGAGAGTCCATCACTGATGGTGACACGGATGAAATTCAAGTTCATGATTTTCTGATTCAACTTCAGCTGCAAATGTGGTCAGCGAACAAAAATATAAAGAAAACGGCTCATCTGTACAATAATAAGACCCAGCACAGAATGACCAAAATAAAATCCTTAAAACCTTGACAGGTTCCATTACATGATCTTATATGTCCATAATAAAGAAAACTGCTGTGCACAATCCTTATCTTCGCTTTGTAAATGGTGTTATTTCTTGCCACTTGTATCAGAATAATCATCCAATTTTATGTGGGTTGGCTGTTGTCATGAGACATTCACATTTGCGAGATGAAAAGGCAGTTATTCCTGGACAAAGGCATAACTCAGTGTTTTTAGGGGACATTCAGGCCCATCAAGGCTTTTCCTATTTTTCTGGCTGTAAAGGGAAATGAACAGGGAAATTCTCCACATGTTCATCTTTCAGCACCATCCCATTGTTTGGAAATGTCACACGGTCTTGCAGCAAATGTCTAAAGTTGGCTTTTAACCATCGCCTGGAGTGGACAGGAGGCCGTGGACACTTAGAATTTCCCGTGTACTTTATACTCAAATGTGAAAGCAAGAGACAAATGTATTTCTGTCCACAATGTTTTTACATGAACGTAAAATGTTCTTAAAAGGACATTCTGCCCTTGCAGGAGATGGATACTGTGGTTTACATTCCCATACATCCCCAACAATAACGGCAGGGCGCAGACTATCATCCATTGCTTTATTCTTTAATGAGCTTGACACAGAATTTGTAACGCTGAATATGCGGTTCTAAGAAATTTACATCCGGCAGGCTAAACTGTATGTAAAGAAGAAAGATTAAAGCTGAAGATTGGAAATCTCAATGAGAGTTTGGATTCACACACGTAGAAATAATGGTAATTGTGCAGAAATCTGCATACTCATCCATCGTAGAGGAGGGGAATTTTAAGGATGGGAGACCAATGAGAAGGATCTGTTAAAGGTTTAACTAATAAAACGTGATCAAACCCCAGCCCTTGGTTAGGTTTAAGGTTATTGATACAAAAAGAAACAGCATCAGTGTTTACCTTTCAAATTTTATCCTAAATTCAATAACCAAATAACTGCAGTGAGATGACATAACAGTTCGACTTTGAACAAAAGCAAACATATCTTCAACAACTGATGACTCAGAGGACGGCGGGGAGGTATAATCAAACATCATCATAACTAGAACCATCTCACTGTAAATCTAACTCTGAAGCATTGTGTAATACGCCAATGGCTCATAGAGTCTGCAGTGTCCTGGTGAGAAGCTGATATTAGCAGAATCTCCACTGAGAGTGTTGCATAACTCACATGAATGTTAAATGATTAACAGGTTGAACTAAATCTTGTATCACTGTAACAGAGCTGTTGAGTGTACAAAGCAGCATGCAGTGGTTGTTTCAGGACCGTAAATGCATCCAACTGTTGATTGTTTTTGTCCCTCTGCTGAGCGACAGCCACGCAAAACGCAACCGATGCAGCAGGGCGATGTCACTCGTTGAAGCGATGGAAATGTCAGGAGACATATTCTTAATCTTTCGTACTGTTCTGGTATTAGCACTGTGGAGACGAGACAAGTGGAAGACACAACAAGTGTGTAACATCCACCTGAAGAGAAAAAAAACAATCCTAGATCCTAAATCCTGGATTTTCAGCATCCACCTGTTTCTCCTTTTCTGTTTTCCTTTGTCTTTTCCCTTTTGTTTCCTTTTATATCATAAGACACACACTGTCATGTGACACAGGAAAATTCTGTATACAGATGCATGTGGAAAAAAAACCCCAAAGCATCATGGAAATTTGTGTCAAATTTTGATTTTTCAACAAAGTTAAGGACTATCACTAATTGTATGCTCTAGTATAGCCCATCAACACCCACAAACATTCCATGAATTGTGCATTTGGGCGAATGAAAACTATTCAGAAAACATAAATGGCGAAAAAGGCAAAGACAGTTTTCTATACAACCGCTTCCAAGCACCACTTTGAGCTTTATCAGAACAAAACCACAGAGAATTGGACCGAGGCAGCCCTTTTCGTAAACCACTCCTTTCTCCTGTTAACCTGATTCAGCCAACCACAAAGTTCTTGGCAATAGCCAAAGAGCCAACTCACTACCTGAATAACAAACAGGCCATCCAATGAGCACAGTCTGTCACAACAAAACAGCGATCAGAGGGTCGGATTCAGTGTCTCGTAGTGGCTTGGCAGGCTATTGTATGTTACGCCCAGTGGTAACCGTCTCCAATGTACATCCGCAATCTCCCAAATTGCTAATTGTTAATATATTCTTCATGCTTCACCTTACAAAAGAAAATGACGCTGCACACATGAAGCTAATGAAAATGGTCTTTTCTACATCTACATTTTCTATGTCAATTTCACTTGTGCTGCAATAACATCACAAATTTAATCCAAAAAAATATTACTCAGACACACAGGAACGGCGCAGTTGCATGAATGCAACAGAGGAATGAGGTTCCATAGGAATCTACGGCACATACAAGAGACGACCGTACGCAGCTCAGATGCTGTAGTGATACATAAACATCTAACCAGGTTTAACTCTGCAAAAAGATACAATGACAACCACATCCTGTTCTAATGAAATCAATATTGTTACCTTCGGTGAGTTGGACAAATGATAGCAGCTGAACAAGAATCACTGTGAGTGTGGGGCCTGGAGGATTTGAAAATCAACTCTTTTCACATTTTGCTTTGGCAGGAATCATCAACGGTGTCACATCAAAAGAGCAATAACTAAATCCTCCTCCTGAATAATTGAATACAACTCCACAAACAAAGCAACAGCCTTCCACCCATGACAGACACTGAAGCTGACAGGATAAGATGCCTCCGGAGAGCAGCCCCCACCACTGATGACGGAGAACACACAGAGAACAAAGCGATTCAAGTGTCTAACATAAAACCTCCTTGTTTGGTACTGTCAAGGATGGTTGTGTGATAATATGCTCACTGCTCACCCAAGTACAAATTCAGTCTGTACTCTGCTCGCATGCATTCACAACAGGTGTATTTGGATAATTAGCATGCAACACGTTTGCGTTTTTGGCAAACTTGAACTATTTTGAGCATTCAAGCTAATAGGAATCGGCACTGTTGCTTCCCAAGGCCACTTAGCGCCTCTTTACTCAATAAGTTTGTCAGCTGGACCTGAAATGTAAAACTGAGTCAGGTTTATTTGTTTATGGGATGTTATCACAGCAATAATTGAGAGGTCAGGTTAATGTTTGTTTCTCTTTTTGAGGGTGTAATAGTAACACACGTAAAATGAATGATTCCTTCCACCTGAGCTGGCTCATCGAGGTGCTTGCCTGCGTGCTTCCCAGACCCTGTTCTCTACCTGTAAAAAGCGAGCGATACCTTGGTTTGATGCAAATCTCCTACAGTGTTTTGAATTTCAAATCACTTCTGTGGGCATTTGCGGGCATTCCCTTATTCCAAGAATACATCTGGCCCAGTTTATCAAAGGAAATTAGAGTGAGAACAGCCTCCATTTCTCAGAAAAGCTTTTCTCAGTTTGAGCGGTGTGGTGGAAAACAGTCATCCTTTAATCGGATGGAGCTTATTAACACTATCTCTGTTCTATTTTGCCTTTGCCAGAATAGTCTGTGTTTCATAGACACTCCCAAAGAAAAGGTCATCTTGATCGTCAGCCCTTCATTCCATCAAAAAAATTCATTATGTGCTTTGATGTTATAAAGTGGGATTGCTGTCAAAATCATGCGAGTGTACTTCTTGTTTTCAAAACTTCTCCATTAAAAAAATCCCCAAAGTTTTATTTATTTTCAAATGTTGTTTTCTAAAGTTGCATTTCTTACTTTTACAAGTTCCTTATGACAAACGAAAATCTGTCATACAAGTACAAAGTTACAAGAGAAGACAAAATGTCCAAATACATTACAATCAAGTCCAAATCACAGTGGCATTGATATAGTTTTATGCACAGTATGTCCCCTTCTATTATAAACATTTCTCCAGTCATGCCCGTGTCCCATCGGAGAAAGCAATGAAAAAAGTGTTGGGAATGCCACCAAGGCTGCCGTTCTCCTTTTGTCAAGCTGAACAAATCTTGTGTTTGCTTCCAGCTGTGTATCAGTGTGAGTATACTGTTCAAGTGTTGATATTTCCATCACAGACACTGACTGTGTCTTTGGGTGGTATACATGGACTTGTACCTTGGGCGGCTTGAGGCCCATAAAAGTGGCTGACACACCCACAATGTGCACTCAGTCACATCACATATGTGTCTACATTTATGTTTCTCATCCCATAAAACTGACAAACAACCTCACACACTGCTGTATTCTTATGCACCAAATGCACCAAAGGGAACTGTCCTACACACTGAGAACCATCTAATGAGCTGTAATCCACTTCATGCTCCTCAGGCAATAAAGCATTTGTATTATCCAATCCGACCTGACACAACATCTACAATGCTGAGAGAAAGATGGACACTGCTTTCCAAAACTCTTAATTGATCGTTCATTGCTCCTCAATTCTTGTGTGACCTGGCAAGCGATGTCCCAGGAAACATTATTTCTGCTATGAGGATCGAGGAGTCTTGCTGAAGGAGCGATGAGCAAGGAATCACTCCACTGTCCTGTGTGAAAGTCTGAATCCAGCTGACCTCCCCTTCACTGGAAGTTTGTTTCTGATTTGATGGATTGACACCATCATAACAACACAGGCTTGATCAAACATGTAGTCAGACAAATAACAGCAACATAGCAAACTCTCTTGTCGGATTCATCGTCTTTACTTACCTTACATCAGGTGCCATGCCCCATGTTGTAAATTCATAACTGTCAAGGCTAGCGACCACTTTGGCCGTCCTCGGCCATTCAATTTGACGTTTGATGGAAACCAGTTCGTGACCCGCATCCCTGCTGGGTTTGCGGCTACAACAGGTACCCATCCTTCCCCCACCACTGAGCTCTTCACTGGATGACCAACGATGATCTCCCACTGTCTCCCTCTAAAACGTCTCTGAACAGTTAGCGACAGCCAAAGACGTGCATCACCCCATTACCCTGCTCTATCTTTCCCGTCCACTCTGTCCCCGACCTCTCCAGCGCTCCTCACATGATTTCTCCTTGTGAGAGCTGAATTGCTAATGTTTTGGAGGCCTGTCGCTGGGCGCCACGCCCAACTGCTTACAATGACAGAAGTGCTTCTGTCTCCCACGGCCATCCAGACGTTGAGGGCCACAATGTTGTATCAACCATCTTTGTTGTTTCCCTCTCTCTCTGTCTGTATTTGTGTCCTTCAATCCCTCCTTTGTGTTTGCCCTGCTTTGCTTGGTGTTGAGCACAGATGGACCCCGCACTTCCCAGCCCCGAGCTCCTCTTGTAGTACACAGATGTGGCGAGAAGAGTCGAGACAGTTCTAAACAGGACAGTGTGGGTTTGACATGTGGACAACTACAGCATACTTCTGGACAAAAGGTTCCCTCGTAGGCTTAACAGCATTTTACACATTTTTTCCATTCTGAAGTCTGTTGTTTTTGGTGCATGTACATTCAGAATACAGAACACATGCTTGGTCCAGTGGCTCTGTGATTAGCACATTTACCTCACAGGAAGAAGTCCTGGCTGTTTCAAATGGGGTTTCTGTGTAGAATTTGCATGTTCCCTTCAATAGAACAGACTTTTCCTTAAGGTCAGGAGAGAGACCACAGATGAAACGATCAATGTACCAATTACTACCTGTGTAATGTCCTCTCTCTAACCCGGCTCCTGCAGTGTTTTTCTTTCATACCCTCCCACTCTTGGTTCTGTCCTTTTCGTGTTCTTTCTCTGAGTTACGGCCACAAGAGGGATCAGGAGATCCAAAAGTGTGCGAGCCTGAGTGATGGGTGAAGTGGAATTTCAAAGTCGAATACAAGCAGGGGACGAATATAAACACAAGATTAAAGAGAGGTGCTCAGCAGGTAAAGGAAGGGCAGGGCTGAATGGACAAAATACTTTGATATAAGAGACTAAGAGAACTGGTGAGGGCATTTACTTCATGGTTTCAGCACCTCAAATTAGCAAGCTGACAATTATTTTAGCTAGCTATCACTCCTTCAGACAATAGAACATTTTTAAATATGTGTTTCTCAATCATTGTTATTAAATCTGCCCTGAAATTCTGCCAACTGACACCAATATGAACGTCGTGCATCAAGACCTTGATAAGGCGCCGCACATCACTGATCTGAATAATCTCATCTGAACTTCATTTTTCCACAACTCATCACAGCGAAGTGTCCAAGCCAACATGCTAATTCACCACCTCCTCTCGTCTTTTTTGGACTGCGTCTATGACTTTCTAAATGGCACTCGACAATGGCCAAATGCATCAGAGGTGATGGTGTAGGCAGGCAGGAAAAAACATATTGACAGTATGTGTTCTGTGCGGAGGCAGGTGTAACCATAGTGACCAAACAGGCAGTGGGACAGGTATATAGATGGGGGGGTTAACCTTTCATCTGCTGTAAGCCAATTGGTGGTGACGACGCCCACAAAATCAAACGAGGAAGTAGAGACCGGTTTATGCTGTCTGAAATCTACAATTAACTTATAAGGAAAGTACGCCACTCATAGAAATAACACATAACAGTTTTGTCATTTCTAACCTGAGTTCACAGTCTAACAAGATGAACAAAACTTGCTAACGTACACAAATCATTGTATTTTTTCAAAAAGATTTACATTTGACTCAAAATGTTTTTGGTGAATGTTTTTGTTTTATGTTCCTGTTCTAGCTGGGAGTTTTGTGCTCATACTGTAACATTCTTAGTTTTTGTTACGAACACAGCTGGTTTTTTGATGACTTTTTTCATTTTGGTGAAGTGGTACTTCGATGTTCTGTCTCGCTTCGACTTAGTCCTTGGACAAACTGTCTGTGACAAGTCACTATTGATCTGTTGGCAAACAGGTTGGTTTTGTTGATGGAGGGTACAGACAGAGGCAACGGCCAAATACCTCTACTTTCGTTTCAGTTGCTGCACAGCCAACACTTCACCTCCCGGGGCACATCGTGATAATCAGCTCATATCAGTCCAACAGATCTGTGCTGCACATGAGGTCCTCTGTGACAGGCAGTGGATTAACACTGCAGCCCAAGGGCAAGGTTAAATATTCAAAGCATCCATTTTCAGACAAACTTCAAAGATGATACTGTGCCCGTCTACACTGAACTGAAATGACCCGAGGAATATCAGGTGAGGAGAAAAGCTGAAAGTGGAAGAGGAAGAGGAAGGAGAGAGGTCCCCAAAATAACCATCCCGTCTCAGCAGGACCACGACGACAAATCAATGAGCATGATGAAATATTAGACAGACGAAGGTGCATAGGTCAGTAGTAAAACCAAAGGTAGACATCTGATCATCGCCCACACTAAAATCTATCCTCATAACAGTTCATAATAACAGTTCAGAGATTGCAGCACTCCAGATAGATAAATCCTGTCTCCTATTTCTTGGCTCTCCAGTGTTCAATACTGGCACAGGTGTGTTTGGAGCACTCGTATTAGTAAAAGCCACTTCAATGTCATTCAAATGAGCCGCTCCTCACAAACAAAAAACAAAGAACGCACTCTGCGTCGCAATCTGAACATAGGCATAATAATAAAAATCATCTCTGCTGTTTTCATACCTGCAATGTGCACAAAGTGCAGGTATCTCTCCATAGTGCCATGTTTAATGATAATGCACTGTACATTTAGTATTTTCATATATTTACATAAGGTTTGGACCAATGGCTGTTATTTTAATGTTTATGCAAACATAAAGTCCATAGTGCTGCTGACTTTATTTGTGGTTTTCAATACAGGAGCTGGTGTTTGTTGGTGGTTTATCTACATTTTCAGCACATTTTACAATCATTTCTAATTGTAATGTCTAATACTGATCATATTTGTGGTCATAATTCGGGGTAAAAAAAATAATATAGCACAGGTTTTTGGTACTATATTGTTTAAATTTGTTATAGTCCATCTATAAATTGACCTAACTTACAAAATTTATTACGAAAAGTCAATTTAAGTATGAGATGAAAGGTATGTGGGGAAAAAAAAAGAAGCCTTTCAAGGCATCCACTCATTAACAGCAGTTTGTATTGTTCACTACTATGAACTACAAGACAAGAGCACACACAACACACACACACACACACACTCAGCCCCTGATAAATCATTAGAAATGTGAACACTATGACTCAGGTAAAACCCTGAGTCACTGCTCTCATGTCTTAAGCACACAGAGAACCCTTTCTTTTAGACCTGCAGCAAAAGCTTGTGGCCTTTCATTTTCAAATCTGATTCATTCTTTTCAAACTTTCCTTTTTTCTAAGCTTGACTCATACTTCTCACAAGGTAATGGCAGGTTATCCAATAAGTTGAATGAAAAACTTGAATGAAATTTTGGTTTACTTTGTTTAAATCAGTGCTGAGTTCTTTCAGTGATGGATTGACTGTAAATAAACGTGAAGTTGAAACAGAGCTCCACACACACACTGGACTATGGACAGTCCAACTCATTGAACGTGTCCACCAAAGTTCATGCTCATCTTCAAATCAAGTTTGAAAAGCTTCATACATCTGATCGGAAACTGATTTTCCTCATGTAAATTATGGCTGTGATTTATCTCAAAGACCTGTGAAGTATTAAGATTGAAAAATATAAAGTCAACCTCAAGGTAAAAATAATACTTTGTTTCAATGTATAAGTATCGTTATAATCACAAAATAATTTAATAAGTAAAATAACCAGCAGCTAAACGACATTTTTTAAGAGTGTTTTCTTTTCTTTCTTACTGCTTTACTTTGTACTAAGTCATTTTTATTTGAGATATCTGCTCTCAATCTGACATGTCGATAATTAAATATCAAAGATCAACAATGATTCGGGCGAATATGGTTTCTGGATACTCTGAATACATGTATTTGTATGTAGCAGCTCAAAAACCACAAACATGAGAGGGTAAAAGAGCCGTCAGCAAGGAGAAGTGAGCGATTGTGGGGGAAAAACAAAGAAATCGAGACTGCGGAGGGAGGGGGGAGAGAGAGGGAGAGAGAGAGAGAGAGAGAGAGAGAGAGAGAGAGAGAGAGAGAGAGTCAGGTTTACAGACGCTGCTTCAGCAGATGCTATCTCCTGAGAAGTTTCCAAGATTTCCTGAAATGCTATTTTTCTTACTTTCTGCATACTGTAGAACACCTCGAGTGCTCTCCCTCTCCAAGCATCTACTTGTCTCTCGTTCTAAAATGAACCAACATCAACTATTCAAGCTCCAACATTCCTGCACAGGGCCTGTATTCATTTGGATTGATGCAGAGCAGAGAGCAATCCAACTATTCTATTTGACCAAAAAATAAAAGACGTCAAAGCCTCCCCAAATGAATCTGCTATCTTCAAATCTGACAAAACATCACAGGTGCTCTCCTTAAATGTGAAACCTCTACAGTGTCGCATTTGAAAAAGGAAACTGAGGCACGGGGCCTGCCAAAGACGTAAAAAAAAGACTGAGACCTGTGGGACCAGACAGAGGAGTTACAGTCTAAAGAGAGCGAGGAAATGATTTACCTGTGACACCTCTGAGAGTTACTAATTTACCCACACACCCTAAGCTCAGTGGTATGTCATCAAAGGGGGGGGGGACACAACATGGTAAAATAACACCTAAATAAAAGACACAAAAGACACAACAGGCTACATGTCGCTGAGGCGAGCGACCTGTAATGAAACAGGTACGGGCGGCAAAGATTTGACGGTGCATCTTAAACCATCTGAGGAAAACAATGGATATAAGCACTGTCCTTGGGCTGACATTTAGCAGGAATAATCTTTAACCTTCATGCTGTTCCAACAGCAAACACCGAGGCTGACGAGCTCCTTCAACCAATGAAAAACACAGAAAATCTATTGTTGACAGAGCTCTCTCTTCCAGCCTTTATTTGGCTGCCAGGGGACTGTTGGTTCTTTGGTTTAGCCACGGCTCCACAACAAAACAAAGCCTCTTTTTCATTTGAGGACAAAGGGAGCTCGTCGGCGAGTACAAACCGAGCCTGTGGTCTTACAACTTTAACGTGAGCCGTCACTTTCATTAGCAGGTACATTACGCTTTCCATCATGGCTCTGGTTGGATTCAAAAAAATGCTTTTTCTGGCAAACCTTTCAAGTATGAGGTTGTCCTGTTTGTCTGAGCAAACGCCTTTCATGAAGCCATCCAGGTGGACTCATCCTAATGCACCATCTGTAGACGTCTATTTTCAGTAGTGTGTTCACCTGTGAGCACTTCTTCTCCAGACTCTCTGAAAAATATCTCTTAATACATTGCCTCGATTATCCGTCATGCTTGATTATTGCGAGATGATTTCCTCCCATGACTCATTCGCTGTTCCCGTTGCTGCATTGTAATGGTTTTGATTCAGATATCCAAGGTCTTAATGTGCACTCACTGCAACAAAAATAATGCAGAGAAAAAATAGCACCGACTATATGTCTGCTACTAAGGCTTAGTGTTTCAAGACAAGTTCAAGTTTGACTTTACTTGTCCCCTAGGGAGCAATTAGGTATGCTGCAGTGGTACGGAGGACAACAGAAATCAGACAGTAGACATGGGACAAAATAAATTAGCATAAAATCGCACAGGAAAGCTAAATAAATAGAAATATGGCGAATGGTATTCACAACATTGATTCACAGAACTGAGTGGGCATCATCAGTTGGAGCCGGCCTGTGTTCCTGTTCCAGTTGAGCAATGAGATGGCTGAAGGAATAAATGAATGTTTATACTAATGGGTCCTTGTTAAGGCGACTCTAAAATGGTTGCCGGACGGCAGGGACTGGAATACTGAATGGAGGGGGTCGGTACAGGCCGACGGGATCCAGGAGTCAGATTTCCTTAATAGCTATTTGTTGTACAGGTCAGATTCCTATTCTGGTGGATCACAGGGATCTTACTACCGACTGAGACCAGCCTCGTTGAAGCATTTTTCTGTTTAACGCTTAGCGCAGCAAACCAACAGATGGTGACAATGTGATACTGAGCTCTTTCAAACAGTCATCAGCGACCCGTCGACCTCAAACTTATTGCAAGTCAAAAAGCTCTCCGGGGGTCTCCACAGTGTGAACGGTCAGAGGAACACGGTGCTTAACGGGGCCTTACCGCTCAGCCTTATTACTCCTGTGTTTATTCTAAGCTGCTTTGACATAAGCCTCTTTGTCACTATTTCGTGATACCATCATCGCACTCACACTGCCAATCACGTATTTCAGGCTTTTGTCAAGCGCATCGAACAAAGTTTTAATCGCACTGCAATCGAGGCAAGAGGTCGTTTCAAATGGCACGAACACACTGTAAAGCAGCACTGATCAAAGTATACTTACTCTGAGTGTCACACCTGGATTATGCAAATTGTAAACTGATTTATAAACGCATGAGATCAGAGTATGCTGCTTACCGTGTGCATCTTCTCCCCCCATACTGCGATTACACGTCCTGTTCACAGCGTACAAGAATTCAGAATTGCAGTTCTCCCTTTAATTTCTGCAACAAAGCTCAGGAGGATTAAGTGCATGCAAACGTACCGGCAGTCATTGAGTGCACTGACGAGGTAAATTGAGCAGTGCACGAACTATCGTTTAAGTTTAATAAAGCATTTAAAATGGAGGCTCGCTGTCTGGAGGAACAATTGGGAGCAGAAATATAGCTGCATTTCTCTCACTGCAGGTTTACAATAAAAAAGCAACCAGCGAGCTTCCTGTTGATTCACTTTGCATTAGACAGTTAAATGGGATGTGATAGCTCTGTCTGTGTCTGTGGGAGGGTGGACTCGATTTAGGATCACTGTTCTCATCGCTGTCTAAAGTAGACTGTGAGTAATGCTGAAGAGTAATTAGGGCTGTGCATTTCATTTATCTATAGTTGTAATCTGGTTTGACGGTTGAAGGAAGATGTCAAGGAGCAGAAAGAAGGCAAAGGAGCTGAACGAGGGCTCGTGTGACGGGAGGTTCACCACCACATGGACCTGACTGGCTCCCACTTTCTCATACCAGGAATCCCCTCCCGGGTGTGGGTAAGAGAGGGGAGGAAGAGGAGCCATCTGTGGCCCCTGGGAGCAGAGAATAATCACACATCATGTCTGTGAACAAGTGTGAGTAAACACAAGTGAGACAGGCCAGATAGCAGCACGATCAGTCGGAAACACTCTTAGCCAAACAACCATCTTACACGCAGTGAGTAATGCTTCTGAGGAGAAGAATGTGCACAAGGGGGAGGGGGAGGGGGGATGCTGAAGCAAGCCCAGGCAAAGAACAGCTGATAGAGACACACAGGAAGACAGCCAGAGGCAGATAGATAATCTGCCTGCTGATGCTGCCGCTACATCTGCAATGAGCTCATCAATGGTCCAGTGAGTCAGTGCTGCAGAGGTGTGGAGCAGAGCGATGAAGCTGATGATTTCACGTGTACATGTACGGTATCCACAGTAGCAACAGTGAACCCAACATTCAGGCAGGAAAACTGTCCTATCTACAGAACGCCACCGTTAAGGCTTTGGTCCATCGAGTGGCGTGGATTTGTCTTGATGTGGAGCCAGACTGGAACTTTCTTTGACATCTATCTTTGGCATGAACAGACCTTATGTAGCTGTGAAATGAAACCCATTGAAGACGTGTTGTCATGTTTTAGGGGAAGGTATAAAACAGGACTTGTTTTCTGGGAATAAGCTCTTACTGAGAACTTTGTGAGTGGCCAAGACCATGAAAAACAAAGCCACAGGAGATGAGATTTTTTTTGGACAGAAAGAACTCCAGAACAGACAGTAGTCCAGACCCAGGGGGTTGTTACATATACATGGCCCCTGGAAGAGCAGACCTCTGCAAATAGAAAAGGATATTGGATTTTGCAGACATCAGTACTTCACCCTGTTATTCCTGTTCAAGAAATACCATCCATAAGCCAATTAAATGTTTGGAGAGGGAGGCAGATAAACAGACTTCTCAGGCAGAGAGAGAGAGAGCAGCTTGCCCTTTTTCATTCACACAGACACAAGAAGCTCTCTGTTAAACTGACACATGATGTAAACTTAACCATTGTGCGGGCTTGCCTATAAATTTTGCGTCAGAAAAGCAGAACTCAGGGGTCCCGGTGGCTCACCTGGTAGAACGCACGGCACATACCGCAGCGGAGCAGGTTGGATTCTGACCTGTGCCCTTTGCTGCATGTCATCCTCTGTCTCTGACCTGTCCTTCCTGTCTAAATCTCTACGGTGCTTATCACGATAAAGCAGATAAGTGAAATGATTTGGTTGTAGTTGCAAAAAATTCTCCTTTCTGCTGGCGTTTGGGAGACCATACGCTGGATATTTTGCACAAGAGCACAGCTTTTAATGATCCTCTCTTCTTTTAACTGGACCTAAGTGTGCCACATGACAGAAGTGCTTCAGAAATCTTCATCTCTCCCACCACTTGGTGTCTCTTGACACATCTCTTTATCCGTTTGCTATTACTATGTACCAGGCACTCCAGCTTCATAAAGGTTTTATGAGGAAATAAGGAAGAATGAATGCTCTACGGTAACCATATCTGATCAGCTCTTGGTCATCGTGTGTGTATGTTACATAGCTTGTACAAATATTGCATTCTGACAGATTCTGACAAAACTGCTCACTCACAGATTGATCGGCAGTTGAAACACTGATGGGTTTGATGTAAACATTAAGACTAAAAACAAGGAGGTGTGGAAATGTTAAACCGTTACATCAAGGAAATCTTAATCCAAAAATCAATAAACACAGAAATAGCCAGTTTTCTGTCCTTTTTGTCATTTCTTGGTACAGGATCATCCCTATAGGCTGCCAGCAAAAGAAACACACCCACATATCACTGCAAATCCAGACAACACATGTCTGATTCAGAACTATGCTTATTAACAATGCCTTACAAAGCTGCACATCGAGATATTTTGCAAAATGGTTAGCACCCCGAATGTGTTTACGCCCATGTGAGAACTATGAATAACAAATGTGAAATATGAGCTAAGTGTTGGCTTATTCAGTATAACACCTCAATATCTCTTAATAAATACAGAAAAAACAAAGAATTCAATTAAAGAATGAATATTCAACACGGAATACTTCCAAACAAATTGAAACAACACATTTAGAAACACATTTTTGCAGCTGTCACAAAGCTCGTGACCCCCCCATTTGATTTTAATCTCAACTCAGTGATCCGCAAATATCAGGGTCAAAGACCAAAGGCTTTCCTTCTGTGCTCACACATTCAAAATCCATAATTAAAGAGGCTGAGTGATAGAAGACGACTGACTGTCATCCACACCACATAAACCAGAGGACACCCTGTCTGGACCTGGAGGAGGTTCGAGTGCTAACCAGTACCAACACCGCACGTGTGTCTTGATTCCTGTTCACTGCCAACATTTCATTTGAATATAATTTTATACTGAGAACTGGAAAAAATGGGACATCTTATGAAAAGCTACTAAAGCTCTTCAGCGTTAGTATTTAGTATTGTGTATAAAACACCCCATGCTGCCTCATTAAGAATTTCCTAGATGAAGTCAAACTATGCTCCTAAACTGCAGAATCTGTTTTGAATGGTTTTTAATAAGACTTTTACTGAAAATAAGTGGGGTTTCTTTCTTTATTATTACATCTTATGCATCTCTTTATTAGTGATCAAATCACTGTGTTGTGACATGAGCACAGGTCATATAGGGCTCAACTCCACACACATTGAAATAGGTAAACACCTGTTGAGTGTTTACCTGTCTATGGGGTTAGATTGAAGAACAGAAAAGCCTTTCTACAACGCCGAGGAGCATAAGGATTAATAAGCGGTTATTAAAAGGTCTCTTCGGGATTCCGGATGGGATTGTATGACAACGTCAAAGAAAATTGAACAAAACAGACCAAACTGACTCCTGATCCACTCATCCGTCCAGTAGGTGGAGGTAATGGGCCAATAAATTGATTTCCCAACCACTATTTAACTATAAGTAGCACTAATGGCATGACATTATGTTAATATCACACTATTAAATCACAACAAATTATGATAATTGATTATGATTTTTAATTGGTAATTACCTTTTTCTTAATTTCCCATTCTAGTCTCTCTTGCAGTAAGAAACAGACTCTAATGGGCCAATAAACTCAAGACTATAATTATAGAAATATTGACCAGTCAATTGGTCCTAAAAATAATCAGTGGATCAGTCAATTCTCACATTGATTAATAGCTACAGCGATACACTGAACAGCACGCACCTGGAAGTTGTTTTTACAAAAATAGACATTTATATTACAGTAGCTAATAAAGTTGCATTGTGGAATAGCCAGTGTTGGTCCGTGAACGCAGCAGGGGTCACGGGCTTCAGCCCAGCCCGGATCCAGGAATTAGACGTAGGAGCCATATTAGGCTGCACGCTACGTTCGCTCAGGTGAAAGCGCAGGTGTAGCGGCGACGGAAACTCAGAGTACCCGTTACTTACTTGATGAAATAACTGGCTCCGTCCGCTGTAAAACCTTCCTCCCATCCCCGCGGCAAGTCTGGAACGAAAGGAGAGCACACTTGAACGAAGTCACCTGAAAGTTTTCTCCTCTTAGACCGGGCCCGAAATGTACACAACTCCTTTTAGCTAGCAGCAAAACAAACAGGACACGAAGAAAGACAACAGACGGACGGACGGACGGACGGACGGAGACAGACAGACAGACAGACAGACAGACAGACAGAGGTTACCTGAGCGGATCATGTGTCCGGAGTTGACAGGCTCACCGGAGCGGGGATGCAGCCAGGTGGTGGTCCGCGTCTCATCGCTGACGGACGGAGAGAGAAAAACACACACGCACGCACACACACCTGTTACACCGAGCAACGGCACGGCAGAGCTGCCAACTCCCGTTAAACAGGGAGAGGCGCTTCATTAAAGCGCGTAGAAGCAGACTCACTTGATGAAGAAGACCCTGCCGTCCCCGCAGACACCGTAAGACCAGTGTTCAGGTAAGGTGTCCCGCCCGAGAGACGCCGCCATGATCCGGTCTGAAGTCCTATTTCATGTCGTTCCCTCTCCACGGAGTCTCCCGGGAGCTCGCCGATCACCGCTAGGGCCAACGCTGCCTTCAGGGACACGCTGGAGAGCCTGTGCATCAGAGCATCACGAGAGATTAACAGGTGTCATCCCGCAGGACCGACTCTTCTGTGGCTCATCGGCTAAGCGCGCGCACCATGTAATGCAGCGGCACAGGTTCGATTCCGGCCTGTGCCCTTTTGCTGCATCCCATCCCCTCTCCCTCTTTCTGCTCTGTGCTTCCTATCTGCCTGTCTACTGTAACTATCACAATGAATCAGAAATGCCAAAAAAACAATCTTTAAGAAATAACTGACTGACTCTTTTCTCAGAATGTTTTCTTATACATTACTCTTCCTAATCCTCTTCCTTAGATAGTTTATGAGTAGTAGAAGAAATAGGAAATTCAATTTAAATTGAATTTGACCTAAAATTTCACCTCCTAATTTTTCATCAATTGGTGTGTCATTCAAAATTTGGAGAATTAGAGAAATTACACATATTTAGTGAAATGAATAACCTGATGTGAGGGTTAAAAGCCATATACTATACTGTGACATGCTGTTTAGTGCTGTAAAAGTAGTCTTCCAAAATATCTGCACCACATTCAGCCTGTAGTGTGAATGTAACCTAATACCTTGTTTTGGGTTGCATTTAGTTTTGTTTTGAGCTCACTGGATAAACCCCACCGAATAAAGACAGTAACCTTATCCTAAATGCAGGCTTCTAGTATACGATATAGTATATACGAAAGTATACGAAATTGTTGAATTAGTTAAAACTTACTCCGGTCAAACGTGTCAAATCCATATGATCTTGTCGTTGTAGTTACTATATTTCCTACAGTGCCTGAAGGCAGCACAGCAGTTTATTCAAGGGGAGAGGAGGGCAACTGCTGTGCCATCTACTTTTTCTGACAATAAGAAAAATCTGCTGATCTAAGTTCTCCAAAATATATGCCATCTTCATATTTAGATTATTCACCCATTTAACTCTGTACTGGTGGTGTAACCAGGGGTGGGTCCATCTTCATACATTTTTATTTAAAATTCTAGTGAAAAACCCAAAGTTTCCAAAGACACCAAATATATCATACAATGCAAATTACATAAGTTATTTTTTTAGAATGAAATAACAATGTTGCAAAACAACATGAAACATGAAAACATGACAACGTGAAAGTCTGGATATGTCAAAAGAATAAGAGACAGAAACCGAGAGGGGTAAATCAAAGCAACGCATAGATGAATACAGCAAAAAGTGTCGGATGAATCCTCATCCTGCATATTGAAAAGAAATGGAGTCAGCGACAGAAATAGAAGCACAGAGAGACAGAGATTGTGTGTTTGTTTGACTATGAATGTAATCAAGAAAAGCCTTGATTTTGATTGCTCGGCACATTCAAATATGTACCATTTCTTCACATTCACCATTAGATAAAACAAACAAAAGACATGAATGTGGAAAAATTAGACAAATGTGCCAAACGGCCTTTTGATACCAATTTTATCGTGTTACAGCACCTATGGCTGTAGGGATTGACATGTATAATCTCAGTATCAAACAAAGTCTGAAAAGAAAATGAAAAATCCTAAAATTATTATGCTTAATTTTTTTAAGCTCATTTCCCGTAAATTGTCCTTTCATTCCAGATGTGTTGGGTATCATTTCAAACAGATTTACACAGAATGCATGCTGAAATGTTTTGCATTTTACTGGATATTTCACTACAATTTAAAATATGAAAAACATGATGAATTTGGACCTTTTGTTGGTGACCCCAGAGTTTAAGAGGTCAACACACAGCAAACCACTACAGAGCCAAATATCAAGTTTGGGACAGGAAGTTCAGCTGGTGCCACAGTGTTTACGTGCATAAACACATTTCTGCTGGGCTTCCTCTGTGACCCTTAAAGACAAATAAGAGCCTCTTAACTCCTGTCAGGCACAGTTTGCTCTGACTCACTCATCAGGATCCGTTGAGCTCTTTGGAATTTCTTTTTTCCACGGGGACGCCACATCCAGGAGGCTTGTGGCGGCGTGCTTATGACAACATCCTGACACGTTTTCCATGCGGCCCCCTGTTATTTGCAAATCCACGCTGGGAATAAAAGCAGCTCACCTGACATGTTTTTAAGTTCACCGTGAGCAGGAATTTCCTCTGCAAAAACAGTAATTTCCTGGAGGAGATGAGGAACGTGGTGTGAAAGAGAGAATCTGGATCCATTTGAATAGTGAAGGACATCTTCTGTTGTTTTCCAGCAGACATTATTTCAAATTCCAGTCCAGTAATCGAAATTGCCTAAAATCTAGAATTCTCAGTTCTTATTCTGTATAAATTAATGGCCTATTTCACGTTAGTAGTCCATTAATAATTAGATACAGTATATTCTTGTATAATTTCTAAACGCCCTTCTATTTTAGTAACTCTCACTTTTTAAACTATGTTATCTCCCTTAGCTTTTTAGACGGACCCGTTGGTCGTCGCCTCAGAGTTTAAGAGGTTTCATTTAAAATCCTCCAAATAACCCCAAACAGTTTGTTGTACTAGAGTACAAGAGTACTCTGTCACCCATTCCTTTACCAGTGTGTAACGGATTCATGGGACTTTTAACGCAGGACTTTGTGGTACTTCAGCCCCCAATAAAAACGGTTTTACATCGATCTCTGCCAAATGTCCAAACCCTGTTTACCCTATTTGTTCCAAACACTCCCAGAAGTGAGCGGAGATATTTCGAACATGTGATAGTGATTTCTCTGTGTGTTTAATTTCCTTTGTTTGGTTTCAGCTGGCAGCATTCACTTTGGAGACACCTCAACAAAAACAAAAGAAAGTCCTGACGTGGCGGGGCGAG
>OMNV01009397.1:0-37117 GCA_900303265.1 Brotula barbata
TGTGTGTGAATGAGGAAAAAGGCTGGACTTAAGACACAGACGAGCATGCAGGAGGAGAGAAGGGGAGGGATAAGGGGAGGGGAGGAGGGGGGGGACGCGTCTTCCCAATTAATTGAAATCAATTGGACCTAAATGTGATTGATAACCAACATTAATTTTCCTGCTCAAATAACCCATTTATTTCTCAAATTCAGCCCCACGGAGCGAAAAGGATGCCTGGCACAATGATTAAGATGATGAAAATGAAACAGATGTTTATTGTGTGAGGAGACAACGATGTTGCATTCGTTTATTGTATTGCGAATTAAAACGTTTGTGCAAATCAAACGACTTGTTTGTATGATTACGCCTGCCAGAAGTTCCAGGCGGAGGAGGATCACATTTGATGGATGTGATTTTCTGGGGGTCATGTTTGGCCTTTCTGTCTTAATTGAGCCCGTGGGTGCAGGGACCTTTGAGAGAGAGATAGAGAGAGAGAGAGAGAGAGATTGGAGATTGGGGACGTTGTGGTCCTGAAGCTGCTCTTTTTCTCAAAATGTGAACACGCTCATCAGGAGGAGCGGAGAACAGCCGACCTGAGTGGATTCACTTAAATCAGCGCTCCGAATGACGGTAATGGCCTGGAACAAAAACTTGTTCTCTGGCCGACCCGGTGCTCCTGCTCATCTGTAGTCAGGGCCTATTAGGTCCCTTTAAAGGGGCTCTTTAACTTTACCCTCATGCTGTGGTCACAGTTTGCCCATAATTGTGTTTTTCATCCAGAGAGCTCTGCTCCATTATGAAAATTGTTTCTCTTTCCGCATCTCTTTTCCCCCCTCTTAATTTGGTGTTACTGTGGGCCTGTAGCAGCCAAGGCCTGAAGGCGTCCTTTCCAAACTGTATCTCTAGCGCCTCCCGCAGGAATTAAGTGGGACAGCACGTCATGAGTGGTACACCTGCCTGCTTTTTTCTTTCTTTTTCTTTTTTTTTTTGCCTTTGCATCCCATCTGCAGCTTTTCGCTCCGGTCGAACCCCGGAGCAAATGAATTCAGTCGCTACACTTCAAACACCAGTAAAGCATCAAAGCATTAACATTAATATTAATAACTTTGCCCCTGACTTCCATAAAAGTTACTTTGAAGGCCCCCCCCCACCTCCATATACCTGACCTCTACTGTGTGTGAATATACGTAAAAACGCCTTTCATTCCCAGATTCAAGGTGTGTCAGTCGCAGTGATTTTCCTCCTTTGACACATGTTTAACCTTGTTGTTTTGGCTACAATAATATCTGGCCCACTCATTTCCCAATTCCCATCCCATCCAATTTCCCCCCTGTCAGCCTCTCTGCGAGTGTTTGTTCCCCCGGTTGGCAGGGAGTCAGTGGCAGCATCTCCCCCTCACCAGATGGGGCATTGTCAGAAAGTAATGAGGGGAAAACACCTGCTTCTCCAATGAACTCCACTCCTTCATCTTCTGAAAACCAAGTGACCGTGACAAGAACAGCAGCGGGAGGCGGCGTGCGGTTACACACGCCTGGCACCGCAGCGTGTTAGTCAGTTGGATGTCAAGTTTAGTGTAATTCACCTTTACATGTCGGCTAATGTGAAGGCTGTCAGGCCATTAGCCAGCCGTAAAAATGGTACGGTGTTATGTGGAACTCGCTGCGATGCTGCCGGTCTGCCTCCTTCACCACTTAGGACCCCTCTGCACCTTGGACTTACTTCTGCTGAGGTATTTTGAGTCCTTATCCAATTCTCGGCCTGTATTCTCAGCACAGCTCCTCACTACCAAGGACAACCATCACGGCAAGTGAAACCTCGCCCCCCTCCCCCCTCGCCCTGCAGGTCAGGGACAGTCCCAGTGCCCGAAATACCCGATGCGTGCCGCATTTTATGTCGTTCTGGGCAACTTGTTCCCCCCCTTGGAGCCAAGTTCCAGCATGGTGCATACGGTCTCTCACCCATCATTGCCTCAAAGGCCAAAATAAAGAGGTGCTCAGTGACATTTCCCATGCGGGGAGGGCGTCTTCAAATTCACACAAGAGCCTTTTCCCCCGACAAAGCGCGGTTATCGTTAAGTTTTGGTTACCGTCGCCCCTGACCGTCCCTTTATTCCTGGGTTTGACCTATAAGGCTTAAAGCGAGCGTGAGTTTGTAGAGTTTGGAAGGAAATACAAGGAGTGTGTAAACCGCTCGGCGAATGTGGCTGCAGCAGAGGCGAGCCGCACAGAGGACTTGAATAATCAGTTTAATAACATTATCCTGACTGTGCTCTGTGGCGCATGCACCCGTTAATGGAGTGTCATTGTTAAACTGCCGCTTCGCCCATTATTAACGACGGCCTACGGTCAACCACACACCACTAATAAAACCACATAAAACCCAACATAACTTCAACAGACAAGTGTAATGAAATTCTCAGTGTTATGAGCGCGGTTATGGTAATAAGCAGCGGTACCGTAGCACGGCGTCCGGGGTTACAAGGCAACAGAGGAGAAAATTAAAAAGATGAAGTTGTAGCCCTGAGTGTGAAATCTTTTCGCGGGCACAGAACTGGCAACCGCTAACCTTGCCGGCGCTTTCAAAGGATCGTTAGCATTTGCAATCGCGGAGGCATTCTGTAACATTGAGTAAAGGTCACCGCTTCAGAGGATTGAAGGTTGGTAAACAGGCCGATGCGAGCGCGTGAGATGGCACCGGATCCACGAGCGGGCATGTATGTACAAAATTCACCTCCCCCACCCCCCGCCCACCTCTATGAAATACAATAAAATCAAGAACACACTGGACAGTATTGACTATTATTTTCTCAAAAACATTTAATATCAAAGAAATACAGGAGCATATTTAATGCTGAGTGCTTGAGAGTCGACGCAGAGATTATAATAGCCTCCTTAGTGCAAATTTGTCTTTGAAAACAGGTTCAAAGGGAAAAGGAATCAATGATATAAAACATGTTTTCTCCACCACACCACTTGTACATAATAAACCGCCAAGCAATTTTGTTTGCAACAGAAATGACATTCCTGTTTCCAAGACCTCGAGTTGTAGCAGTGCTGTTCAGGAGTGATTTTACTGTTCAAGGTTATGAGAGAATTGCTTGCACTTAGGGTACACAAGTCTCATCCTAAACCCCGTTCCTATCGATGCTGCTCGCCGTTTTGGTACAGTGCTGAATAAATGAAGATTAAAAAAAGAAAAACTGTCCACCTTTTTGTCCGAGACGCATACAGACGCAAAGCAGGTTTGGCCTCCATCAGAAAGCGTTTGCCCTTCATCCTTTTACTCTTAAATTGTCAAGGATTTTGACTTTGCTCTCCATATAGTCTCCCGGCATCCCTCTTTCCCTCCCTCCGTCCACCCCCGATGGGAACATCCATAACTCTCCCATCTCGTCTCCCTTTAAGTATCCCCTCAATGCCACTCTGCTTTTATGGCCACCCGCTCAGTCTTCCTCCATCTTCCTCCATCCTTCCACCTGCCTGAGCAGTCACACCAGAGGTTGTTTGTCTGCAGTGATGGAGGGAATGGACTCCACGCTGCCTTTGTAGATGGGCTTCTTCTGAGACCGGTCGTCGCTGCGGAGACGGAAAGACAGAGGGGCGTCATCATTACTGTATCGATGCTCGTAGACTAGCTAATCAATGGGACAAACCTGTGCTGTTGATACGAACGTCACTTTTCATCTATTTCATACTCTCCTCTATCTGTACACACGTGCACATAAACGCAAGGCGGCGTGCAACATTTTCACCCGAGTAAAGGGGACATAACACACAGATACCCCTGGTCTCACTCACTGTTCTGTTTACGGTCAAGTCTGTAACCTTTGCTTTATTGTGCAGTATAAATGTTCATCCGCTTGCAGCCTTGATGTGCACACTGAGTGAAAACATATTATTTTATGTACGGTCTCTTTACGGCCCCCTCCTGAAAACTCGGCCCCGTTCTGATTGGTCAGCTGCATCGGGAGCATCTAGCCAGGTGTGTAGGCGGCTCACCTCAGCTTGACCGCCGATGTAAACACGGCGATGTAAAGGCCTAATTAAAAATGGAGCGCTCGGGGAAGCTGGGGGACGCGCGGGATCGTTTAACCGGACGCCTTCCTGGAGGCGTGACATTGACAGAAACGGGGAAAAATGACAAAGAGCACGGCGTCGTCTCTGACGCGTCCGTGCCACACACCCATAAACACGCAGGAGCCTCATATGCAGCAGGCTCGTATGGAAATTTGGGCTTTTAAGAATGCTAATGTATTTCAGCCCATATGGAAAAGAAGATAATGAGCGAAGCCATATGGGCCCTCAGCAAAATGGTCTAATACAACTTCCACTAACGTTATTATCATTACCGGAGCCTTTCTTTTTTCTTTTTTTTTTTTTTTTTGGGCTTAACAATCACAAAAATTAAACTTGACACTTCAGCCCCGGCTTTGCCGTGGAAACACGTGGGAATGGAGGGAGGGTGAAAGAGATCAAGGAGGGGGTCAAGTCGGTCAGACCTGCAGGGATGAACATTAATATTCAGGGTGGATAATACCATTTAACCTGCATGAAACGGCCTGTACACACAGTATGCTCTCGGAACACACTTAGCATACAGAATGCATGTGATGTGAAGGATTCGTCAAGGTGCACGGCGGTGAACGCGGCCACTTAGACACACAAACACTGCAGCGGCAACGGCCTTGGTTAGACCACATATATCAAATAGAAATATTGCAGCAATAGGTAATATAAAGACAAACTGCAGAATGAGAGAGAGGGGCTGAGGTCGGGGAAAACAGGAAAGGGAGAGTGAATAAAGCACCTAAAAGAAATCTAATACACTCAGGGGCACACACACACACACACACACACTATTCAGACAATTGTGAAGGAAACGTTTGTAAAGAAGAACGTAAATGCTGATGATTAGAAAAGGAGTTGATGAAAACACACGAGCACACACAAAACACACGAGCACTCTGTCCTTACATGGGTCCCTTGCTGGTCTTGGTCTGCTTGGCCCTGCGGCACAAGAATATGCTCATGGACAGGATGAGCACCAGGAGGGCCGTAGCCACCGCTGAGGTCATCAGAATGAGATGGGTGTTGGTAGACTTGTACCAGGGATCAGTCTCTGCGGGGTCGATCAGTCAGACGAGAAGAGAAACACACATCACACAGAATGTAAAATCAGGTGAACCGTGACCTCCCCGCCTCCAGGCAAAGGCGATGATAACCTCCTATATGAGTCTGTCTGCAGTTCAGATCGGTCCCGTTATCCTTGCCAAGATCTACAAAACATCCACTTTTTACTGGATGATTTTTCACTTTCTGATACAATATCTTATACAGGTGTCAAAAATGAATTTCATCTCAGGTTCTTCCCTTTAAATTTAATGAGCTGAGGAGGATTTGCGGCAGTCTGTCTGGCCTCCTATAACTCTTTGGATGTTTTATGGACGCCGGAGCCCTGCGTGTTTGCACCACGGTTGACTTCAGACGGTTTCGAAAGGCGTCAGAGCAACAACGTTTGCTCTCCGCACCGCCGACCAAGAGCGGACGTTATATTTCGTGCGTAGAGATGATCACATTTTTAATTAGTACGCACGGTGCACTCCGAGTAAGATACTGGAGACAAAACAGAGAGCGGAGGCCAACGAGTCAACATCAGCAGTGGTACGAAGACAACTGTGACGTGATAAATAACGTGTGCCGACTGAGCGGTTGAATAATTCCACCCATTAAAATAGTAAGGCAGATGAATCCAAGCGGCGTGGAGATTGTGTTGGAGAGCTGCAGTGCATTAACACGGTGCAGTCGTCTCACAGGTCACTGATAAAGATGATGAAGACAGATGAAGTGGTGTAAATTGGATTAGCTATAATGATGTTATTAAATTAGTTCTCCACTTGAATACAATCGGCACTTTTCCGGAGACGTAAGGCCGTTTGTGAGTTATGGACTTAACGACAGATCTGTCATTCCATATATGGATGCCAGCAGACGACTCATTAGAAACCTGCAAGATCGTGAGTAATATTAGGATGTAACGTATATGTTTTTAACGACGGTAGATAAACCAAAGCGGCATCTAAATCTCAACAGACGATTTCATGCCCTGTGTACCTGGAGTGCCTGTATAAATCAGTTTTGGGGTTGTTTACTATGTGTCTTACTATTCTATGTGTCTCTTTTCTGTACACAGAAAACGGCTTGACTAATTGGTCTGATGGCATACTCTGTATTACTAACCTCTTAAATTTAACATCCCAACGCCACACAGAGTCAGACTTTTATAAAACCGAGTCTCTCAGCTCCTTGCAGGGGTTTTCAGCCTGTTTTGGCCCGTGGACCACCTCCACCTGTGGGCTCAGGAGCAATCTGGGGACCTCTGATATGAGGGGTGGGGACAGGGACTGAGATGAGGATCTTATCTTTCCTATTAGTGAGATTTCTGGGTGTTGTAAGTTGTACAAAATCTGTCAATTCTTGTCAATACAGTGGTGGACAGTCCCGTGCCTTTTCCTGTCTCCAGCCAAGACCTGTATTTATTTTTCAGCTATGCCAGAGTGGAAAATCTACTCTCGCAGAGGAATACAGGAGCAAAATTAGATTTAGATGAATTGGATTATTTTAAAATGAGAGATAAAAATTAAAAATGCACACATAAAAACGATACAATCTGTTGACTGCTTCTGGCATTAAAATGACTTTACTGTTACGGTTGTCGCAGACCGCCTGCAATACCCCTGACCACTTGTTGAAAACCCCTGCAGTGTGGGAGCCGTTCCATTATCCGTTGCTATTATATGTCATGAAATCACCCACTGGTCAGACCTCCATCAGAGTCCGTGGAAAACCGTCATCGGTTATTTGAATTTCTCTCAATCCTCAGGTGTGATCACACCAGTTTTCACTTCTCAGAGGCAATTTCAGTTGTGATTGCTTTGTTCAGTCTTGAAAATTTGCTGCATTAAAGGATTCGGAGTAACATTTAGCGGTGACTGTTGATGTAATTGGAACTAAAATATCTGAACACATTGGGTAAATTTTAGTAAGAATTAAAGGGTTTATGGGATGTTGACAGCTGAATTCCCTCACAGCGTCTGACTAAACAAGGCAAACAATGTGGTAAGTGGTAAGACATCTCTAGAGACACGGTCTGGACGCTGTCCAGATACACGTACCACGTGTAACAGTGATGCTGATGGTGCGTCGCTTTGTGAGCGAGGTCACGGAGGGGTGCTTGGCCACACAAGTGTAGTTTCCGGAATCAAACTCATTCACACTCTTCAGAGCCAGCTTAGATGAAGGCAGAATCCAGTCTCCTCCCTGAGGGAGAGAGAGAGAGAGAGAGAGAGAGAGAGAGAGAGAGAGAGAGAGAGGGAGGGAGAGAGACAGACAGGTGTGAGACAAAGACAGTGTGTTTGGGAGCTTGTAAAAAATAAAAAGCAGGGCACAAAGTCAGGTGGGAAAATTATAGACGAGGTTGTTTACAGCCCGAGGAGAATCGACAAACTCATACAAATTAAAATTGTGCTTAGGTGAAAACACAGGAGACGCAGGAGCTGTAGGTCAGAACCCGAGCGAGCTGCACAAGACACAAGGAGACCGAGTCAGACAAGATGAGCGGGTGAACAGTTCCTGTCAGCAGAAAGAGGGAAAATAAAACACAAAAGAAAGGGAGAAAAGAAAAATCTGGTGAGGGCAAAGAAGAGGAAGAATATCTGCAGGTGTGTGGGCCTCGCAGACACACAAATGAAGTGTATTTACCTGAGCAGTAATCCCACCGTATGAACACACGTCAACACAATTCAATAACCCAGATAAAACCATCATCCGCAAAGAATGATGTGGCAACAACACACTGTTAATACAACATATAATGAGATGGCAAGGGAGCGGCGATGAATTGTTGACACAAAAATAGCAGCACCATTATGAGATAGAGCTCGACATGGGAGGAAACAAATAATGGGCCAAACACAAGGATTGTAAAACAAATGAACGTGGAGGAGGGGGTGAAAAAAAGACATTACACCATGCAAATGATTTGGCTCCTGGGAGCTGCAGCTCCTGCCAAGAAAGTCCATTTCAATTTGAATGGATCTGAATTAAGAGGATTTCCCATAAAGGCCAGGTCTGGCCAAAGCAGCATTTTGTATGCAAATCCACTGGCTGCCAAAGCAGCGGCCCATCCCTGCCTCCGTACTGATGTCATTACCCAGGGCCAACGTATGCACCGAGGCTGCCTGTCAAAATGAACCCTACAGTGACCACTCCCTGTCCCTCGTCATCGCTGCCAAACGCACACTGGTACACGCCCAGAAAGAGACACGAGCACCACATTTTCCATCTCATCTTAATCTCTTGGAACATGTCATGCCTTTGATGCAGCGATCTTTTGATTTATGTAAATAGAGCGGCTGTGGAGGGACAGGTGAATCAAGCATGCTGATGGGTAAAGCTGTCACACGTTTGTATGGTGAAAGACTTATCAGTCATGCTCATAACAAAGGTTTTATTGCTGCATATTTAACCAAAATTATGACATAAACTGTGTCAAGGACAAAGTGTATTAGCAGTAAAAAAAATTGTCCTCTGAAATGGATTTGGTTTTGTAAGCCCGCTTAAAAACTGGATTAGCAGTTAGCCTTTAACATGCATATTAACCCACATGAGCCTTATCGGTGAATAACAAAGAGAGGGAACTTGGCAATTATGCCTCTCTTGTCCCAAAATATCTTTATAGTTGCTTCTTTACAGCTGATACCTGATGATGGCGGCCATGGGGATTGTGACGATTGTGAAAAGTTCCGAAGACTGTAATGGCATTATCTCACCACAAGGGTGCAGTGTATCCCCCAATGCGTCAATAGTTTGTGTTCCGTGTCACTCTGGCATTTACATTGAGAGGCCGATGAATAATTCAATTCAGATTAACCAAACACTGAAAGTCATTAATAATCTATGCACATAATTGTTTTTAGAGTGACTGGCTCTTTTCTAGACCTCGTTAAACTGTTAATCCTCTGCAAGTGGGCAAGTCCCAATCGCCAACACTGGTCAATTGAATACATGCAAGCTTCTTCTTTCAAGGGGAAAACGTGTGGCTTGATTAAGACAGGGAGAGAGGACATCGGGGGAATGAAAAGAATAAAAAGAAGTTGAGTGGAAACTGTGGAGGGAGCAGGACGAAGCAGAAGCAGAACGACAGAATCCAAAAATTTAATGAGAACACCATCAGTGTGCACATCCCTCACCTCTTTTTGCCAAAAGTAGCTCGGCGCCTCTGATGACTCGACAGAGCAATCCAGTGTCATGTCGTTCCCCACCACCAGCTCTAGGTTCTGTGGGACACTCAGGTAGCGGCTGAATATTCCCTGCCGCTGCAGTCTCACCTCTCTCAAGTCTAGAAACGGAGAGCACGGGAAAGAGGAAGGAAGGAAGGAAGGAAGGAAGGAAAAATATTTCATGTTATCAATGCTGAAGCTATCTGAGGACCTTTGGACGGCACTGAACATGTGTTTGCAGCTCACAGCCCTTTAAGCGTGTTTGAAGTATGAATGACTCTCAGCGATGCTGACTCTACTGTGCAGTCAATAATGATGGTAATAACCTTCACATTATCTTGTCGTTGTCTTTAGAGAGGCAGTGTTGTGAATAATGGCTTATTTTCCTTTCCATCCCAGTAGATGGCCCACGTCCACCCAGCTCATGGCCACTCTCTTCCACTGTATCCCTTAGTCTATTCTAATCATTGGTTCTTATTGATTCCCCCCAAGAGGCTGAGGAGGCTGCATTACGGTCGATTTGATGCCCACTGACAAGATAGAGAACACTGATAATCGGACTACCAACACTATGAATGCTATTTCATGTGACTATGTATCCTACACTGCCTCTCTCCTATTATAGCTCCCACCAGGAGAATGTGTGCAGGCCTTTGTACGCTCAGAGCGCAAAAATAATCTGAAATGACGGTACTCAACCTATTATAGTGAATCGGCCCTTTTTGATGTTGTGGACTTTCTGCTGGCATATTGCATGAATATGTCTTGCGGTATCAGCTATTAATGTGTTTTTCTATCCCTCGCTGAAAAGAAAGCTAGGTCCACAATGTCCAAAAGATTGCCTCCACCACCCGCTGGGAGGGATTTGAAGTAAACTTTCCTAAGTCTGTTCTGCTCCTTCAACCGGGTTGTTTTCTCAGAGCACATTCAAATATTGTTTGTTGTTGAATTATTATTTGACATATTGGAAATACTTACAATGCACTTTCAAGGTCACTGTATCAGAGGTGTTGTCTGGAGCGGTGACGTTTTCACTCATGGACGCACAGCGGTAGGTTCCGTCATACCTTGGTGTGGCATAACTGATATACAGATCTGGACCGTAGATACTATCATCAAAATAATTAATGCAGACGATTGCCCATCTACGATAACGATACCACCCGAAGTTCTGGTGAAAGAAAAACAGAAAGAAAGACATGGTGGCAGATGATGAGCAAATAGTGATGTCACACTACATCAATGACATTTCAACTGCATTACAATTGCAGAAGCAGCCCTACTGTGTTAACACGTAACGGTGATGAGAGATGTGATGTATCCAGACATTATTAGGAGAAAACTAAAACACGTGTATGTGCCAAGCGACTTCAAATAACTTTGTCTCAAAGGTCTGGAAAACAAGACCGGGGGAATTCTATATTCTGTGTGCTTCTTGGTACTTTCTTGTATGAGTGTTTACACAGTGTATCTTATCGTCTTTTGTTTGCCTTTGTGAACCGGTGACTTCAAGCCTGCACTGTGGATCTGGTGTGACACAATAATAACCAACAGTAATCTGTAAAATAACCTTGACTGAAGTTAAACGATGAGCCAACAAAGAACACATTCTCTTTTTTTTAAATTCTTTTTTATACTAGTGGATTGGAGTATCTGAATCGCCCATAGGTGTGAATGGGGGGGTGACTGAGTTGTCTTTCTCTACGTGTCTGCCCTGTCATAGACTGGCGACCTGTTCAGGTTGTACCCTGCCTTTTGTTTATGTTTCCATTTTCATCATGCATGTTGCAAATCTTAGCCATGTCTAACCAAATGCGCTACATGTGGAGATGAACCCAAATTGAGTTCTCCTGTGTCATCCTGTTTTGGTGTGACCTATTTGACATAGACTGTCATCAGCTTTGTTCCTGTGAACAAAAAGTTCACCTCCAACGACCTTAAATAAGCATCTTTTTTCCATCACATCTCCAACTGATTTGTTTCCCCAACTCACCGGGTACAAGACCTCAAGCATGACCTTGCTTATGTCCTCATCAGAATTCTCATACACACACTCCAGTTTGGCGCTGTCTCCCTCCAAAAGAGGCCCGGTCGGTCCTTTCAGGAGCAGAGTGGCTGTTGCACAGAGATGATAAGATATGCTGGTTATTGATTACAACATAAATGGGCATAAACAAAGACTTGAATTGAATTGAAGCAAAGGGTTGAATTTCGTTGTTGTTCCAAGCAGCACTTGCAAAACTGTCGCTGCTATTTCAAAACTCTATGTCGCAAAGGCCATATGACCCAGAAACCGGTTTCTCCACTCGGATTATGAACGTTACAATGGCAAGAACTGTTTGTGGTCATTGCAAGAACGAACACGAATTGAAAAAAACACTCCCTCGAAGTTCCTGTTTCAGTTCGAGTTTCTTTTGAACACCAGGGGATTTTTACAGCAGCGTGATAGGAGGAAAGAGAAAGCATTTCAAAAGAAGCCAGACAGACAGACTCACAGACAGACAGACAGACAGACAAACAAATATGAGGGTGAGGCATACAGAGAGACAGGGAGTCAGTCAGACAAACAGACAGACAGACACACACACACACACACACACACACACACACACAGTAGCAGTAGCAGTACAGTAAAAAGTATTTGTTAGAAACCACAAAATAAGATTACACTCATCTCTCATTACACATAAATGGTTTTGCGATAAAAGTAAAGATTTTGATGAAAATGCTTAACTGCCCATAAGAAAAAAAAGTCCATAATTACCATAACCAGCGTGAAACAGGGCGATCACGGAGATAAGGAAGAGTGCCTTCATTGTGGTTAAATCGCCTTCAGTTAAATTCTCTGTGCGGTCCTGAAGCTACACCAAGTGTAAAATGAAAGTTTGCTCTGCTGTATTTATCCAGGGGGTGAGGGGGGTGTGGTTTGACTCACAGCTTACAAGGAAGTGTGATAACTGTAAACAGCATTGGGGAATTCAATCCAATCGTTGATAACACAAACGGCCTAAACAAAAGTTTATAGTTTATACGGCGCTGACTCTGGTTTTGCTGATGGGGATACTTTTGCTGAAATATTGTTTATATGAAATGGAAATGAGAGAACTGGCGCTACCCCAGTCTCTCAGGGAAACTGAGAGTATCAGGTTTTGTCTAAACTTGTTGTTAAAGTCATTCTTAAGGGAATATGAAAGCAGGGGTGCATTTCACTTTTAATGGTGTGATGTGATATGTAAAGCTGGACGAGCAAACATTTCATGCTATACTTGAGTTTTGATTAATTAGCTTTTAAAGCAACAGAGACAGAATCGAAAGAGATATTAATTCATCACAAAGTGCTCCGGCTACAGTCATCTTCATTATTGAGTAGCAAGCTGTCATCCAAGATTCCTTTTCACTTTCAACAACACTGGATAACTGACGTTAAAGTCCATCTCATAATCAACCAATATCACTAAGCTACTATATTCCTTACATATGTTTGTTATTTACTGAGGAATAAATAATCAGTTTTGTCGTTTATTGCCTGTGGGTTTTAGCTCCACATTCAAATTCAAAGAGTTTAAGGGAATATTTGGTTATTTGTAAGATAACCTCTTAAAGTCTTGGGTTGCCATTAAAAGGCCATCTTCACAAACAAAATTGAAAATTTTCCAAAGATACCAACTATCACGCGCTTTCTCTGAAAATCTCTCTGAAGTTATGCACAACTCATCCAGGATAAGGGGAATTTTAAGGAAGCTCAAAAAAGTAATGGTTACATAATGAATTTTAGGAGAATTTTATAAACACATCTCTGTATGGTATAATTGGTTACCACTATGGAAACGGCCGTTCAATTCATCCAACAAACTAACTGGAAACATTACCGTAATAATGTAGTGTCAATAACCAATTAAATAGCGAGTGTATAATTAGTAGAATGGTTAGATGTTCACTTTTTTGTGTCAGACTTTTTGTCCAGACAACACTTATACGGAAGTAGATGTAGTTATACAAAACAGCCAGCAGGTGGCAGAGCATCGGCATAATATTACCACGGGAAATAGTTCTTATCAAAGCGGAAGTAGTGAAAAAATAGCCCCGCTAGTTTTTCTTACTCTGTCGAGGATTTGACGGAGTTTGATTGTAGGAAACGTGCACATTGTAATCGCGACGACGCTGAAAATGGACAGATAGTGTTTGCTTTCTCAGGTAGGCTTATCATTGAACACGTATTTAGAAGATGCAGCGTCCTAGCTGGATTAGCTGCTAATGTTAGCCTAACCAGCTAACGTCCAAGCTTGATCTGCTATTGTTTTTAGCATTGGTATTTATGCTTATTTGTTGGATTTGTTGAACTTTTGCTCCCATTGTCGTCTAAATTCGGTTTTATGTTAAATGTTGTCGCTCGAGTACTATTTTAAATAACGCACATCCTCCTGTGGGATTTCTGCCGATAGAGTAAAAGCGAATGCACGTCGGTATCATGATGCAAACGGTAAGCGGCATGTCACTTCTGTATATTTTTCAGATTTACGGATCTGGTCCCTGTGACGAAGATATTCCGCCAGCTCATTGTTCATCTTGGCTGTCAGTTAAGAGTTTGACACACTCACACCGAATAACTCGGATAACTCCAGAGCCCATCTGCTCCTCCTGTGGCTACTAGAATGGCAAACAGCACCACAACCGCAGGGAAGGTTCAGGTCACCGGTCTTCCGGGCAGAAGTAGTCCAGAGGGATCTCAGGTAAGTTAGACATACAAAGTATAGGACGGTGGTTATCGAAAAATTTTTATGTAATAAATATTAAAAATCTATAAACAAATGCATGGAATATATGCAAGTTAATATCCCTTACCAGCCCTTTTGTTAGACCCTCACTTTACTTATGAGCATTACAGTGACAAGAATTGTTTGTGGACAGCACCTGCAGCATCTTTGTAGTGTTGCACTGTGTTTTTGTGTCATTGTCTATTTCTGTTACACGCAGGTGCTCAGTAAGAAGAAGCTACAGGACCTTGTGAGAGACATTGATCCAAATGAGCAGCTGGATGAAGATGTTGAAGAGGTACGTTGGTGGTTTAAAGTGCGTCTTAACATTATCTCTTTAATAAGCACTGAGTCAAGATGAGAAGCGGGGGAATTGGAGCTGTGACTCTTGAGTCAGCTCCTACGTCTGGTAGGATTGTGAATTCTTTCCAGAGAAGCTTTCACCTATTGCCCACATTCGGAAGTAGTACAATGGTGTACAGCTGGTAACCTAAGGGATTTTTATTGAATGTTTCCTTTGATGAACATTTACTTGAGTCACATTGTTATCGCAGATGCTGCTACAAATCGCAGATGACTTCATAGAAAGTGTAGTGACAGCGGCATGTCAACTGGCACGTCATCGCAAGTCCAACACGTTGGAGGTGAAGGATGTCCAGTTACACCTCGGTAAGTATTGTTAACTTTTTTTTGTAGGAAATCATCAGCAGTAAATCAGCCTCACACCTGCCCTTTATGCTGCCATTTTCCCCCCAGAGCGTCAGTGGAATATGTGGATTCCTGGTTATGGATCAGATGAGATCCGGCCATTCAAAAAAGCCTGCACCACAGAGGCTCACAAACAGGTAAGGAGTGGCTTATTGAGACAAGTTTTTAATACGTGTATTGTTTACAAATCAACTGTTGTACAATAATCCTGAAGGTGTCAGTATTGTTTATTATAACAAACAACTATACGCTCTGACTTAACTGTGTTTTTGTTCTCATTTCAGAGAATGGCACTGATCAGGAAGACAACCAAAAAGTAGCAGACTGTAAACTAATATGTCGTAGTCACTTTGTGTTTTGTTTTTGTTGTCTTTTGTTTTAACTGGGATTTTGGATCTTTGACAACGAAGGAGAAGATCAGACATGTTATATTTTTGACATTAGATGGTGTTGCATTTTTACATTGTCCTTCTAATTTGAGTGTTTTGCCAGCAGATTCTCATAGTAATCTCAGTGTTGTCTTTTTTCATATTTTGATGTCATAAAGTCAAACCTTGCATTTTTCAATAAACATTAACAGGAATACTTATTTTGGTTTATGACTACTGCTGGATCCACTATTCTTTTTCGTATCTCACAGTATTGGGATGCGAGTACTGAAAAATGTTCTGCCAGATTGTGGATCTTCTATTTACTTAAGCAGATGATACTGTATATTATAATTCTTTTTTAAAGGTTTAAATTTCCAAATTCTTACTTAAAAGTGATGGCCACAAATACATTTAAATTCTTTTGCCTTTTCTTCTAGACATGTCCATGCTGTTGTGTTGTTACTGAATGTAGTAGGTTTCATTCTAATTTAACCGACTTATCTTAGCCATCATTGGAAATCACATTTTTGATTTTATTTGTACTCTTGCATCTTGTGGAAACTGAGTGCATCAAAATAACGATGGAGCAAGTGCACCAATGATGTTGACTTTTCATGATGTCAAACAAAAAATAAATGATTATATAAACATGAGACTTTTTATGTTTAGGCATGTATTGCCAGGTTTAAATTAGTATGGATTAGGAACTTCATCCCAGGATTTACGTGGGGAAAAGCTTTATGATTTTTTTCCCTAACTCCCAAATAAATAAAAATGTATCATAGTAATGTATGTATAATGTATGACCACATCTATACACCACGCCTGATGGAGACAACAGCTAACTGCCAGTCAGGGAATTGTAAATCTGGACGTCATCTAGCAGCAAACCTTGCGTTTCAGCTCAAGAAAGTTTTAGCTGTCAAAAACAAATAAATTGCTGTATAAAATTTCAAAACTATCCACAACACAACAAATTTTACTAACATTTGAAAACCATCACTTGCTGAACGTGGGTCAATCTTTACTAAAGTGATCAAGCCTTTGCCAATCAACTAATAATACTGTCATTATTATGTCTACTTTCCACCTTCAATGAGTCATGAACTAAATTATCAACAACACAAAATACTTGGTCTTTTGGGTTACACAGTGTCAGTTATGTAAACAAGATTATTGTCTTGGCTTCCATCATTTTATTTTGACACTGGGATTGAATAGAAAAGTAGGCCCCAAAACCAGTCCCTCCTCCTCCTGAAATAAGATTTGTCCACATTCCTCTATCCCCTGTTTGTGTAGCATCTCCTACAGAGAGTACAAACACAGATTTAGACCTTGACAAAGTTTAGAAACAACAAAATAAGAGAAAGTTTTAGATATGGTTAAATAACAAAATAAGAGAAAGTTTTAGATTTGGTTAAATAACAAAATAAGAGAACGTTTTAGATTGGTTCAATAACAAAATAAAATTTTAGATTTGGTCAAATATAAAAACTCAAGAATGTCAGTGAAAAAGGAAAGAGTAGTTAATGAATCTCAAAATGTCACAAATTCATGCAAGCTGGCAAGTATCAGCCAAACAGAATTCAAAGGTTATACTGTATGTGTGTGTGGTTCAAAGTCACAGGGTGTTAATGAATTCATCTATTACACTGACAAATGAAGACAATTTTCTGAACAAGGGGATGAGAATGTATTTATATATATACTGTATATATATATATATATACTGTATGTATTTATACACAAATGTGTCTGTATAAATTGTTCTTTTGTTCATAAAATGATAACATACAATTCCACAACAATTTGAAGCCCATACAACATGAATCCATGTGGGTGAACCCAGCCCACTGTGGCACCAGTCCTCAGTTTATCTACAGCACTTACTCTTTGGGGGTTTGCCGGACTGAGCCAAGCTGGCTTTGCGAAACTGCAGTACCTGTGGGGCAGAGCATTTGACCCCGTCCCAGCCCTCTTGCAGTTGTACTTCCCCGTTCAAAAGACCCTGATAAACTCGCTGCGTGAGAAGCTCAAAGACCTCTGTGGTGTTCTGGCCTGTCTTGGCAGAGGTCTCCACATATGGCGCACCGAGCTGTGCTGCCAGTTTTTCAGCCTCTGCTTGACTCACCACCCTCTCCTCGTCGGTGTTGAGATCACTCTTGTGGCCCACCAAGACGAACAGAACCTTATGTGGTTGAACTCGTTCACACACCTCAGCATGCCACTCCTTAATATTTTCAAAGGAGGCTCTGTTGGTCAAGTCAAAAACCAGTAGGCCCCCAACAGAGTTGCGGTAATAAGATCGGGTCACTGACCTGAGGAAAGAGGAGGAGAAAAAGAGGACAAAGTGATTAGGTTTGGATGTTTACACATGCAAACAACATCATTTCCAAAACCAATGACTCCATTGTTGGACCACAGAGGGTCAGACTTCTCTGTTGAGTTTTTCAGATAAACAGACAGACACCAGACTCTTCATCATTGATTGATTTTTCTCACCCAATGATGAAACTGTCGAAAAACATGCAGTATATGGTTCCCCCACAAGTCGCTAAATAATGAACCCACAGGAAGGACGGCGTAAATTTGTAAATTTGTTTCCTGCTCCTTGAGTAAAAGAAGCTGGAGTAAAATACAGATTGCTTTGGCTGACTTTTTAGCTGATTCATGGGGGATTACCGAACCCCAGATCCAAATCCGCAGAGAAAGTAAACACAAACAGCCAAAGTCTGCAGTTTGCTTACAATAATTATCGTAGAAAAATATTAGCTCCGATTCTTTCATCAGACACACTGAGCATAAAGTGTAAAGCCTTTTTAAAGATGCAAGACACAAACTGTGTCTCCGTGTTGTGAATCTGGGAGGCCGACACACAGGTAGCACTCATAGCTGAAAGTCAACAACTCCAGCATGAGCACAATAATCAGTGATTCTTTATTGGCACAGAGTTTTCTGAATTATTCATCAAGGATGACCTCGTCTGTTTTCACCACGCAGCACCACCATACACACAATGCAGAGGCACACAACGGTGCTGCAAGGCCCGATGTCCAAAAACACTTGTTCCTCAGCGCAGCGTCTGTTTAGATTCACTTATCCTTACCTGAACCTCTCCTGGCCAGCTGTGTCCCAGAATTGCAGCTTTACGCGGACCCCAGGCTCCACCTCCAGGAAGTGAACATAGAAGTCTACTCCTACTGTCTGGTTGATGGTCTCTAGGAATTTGTCCTCTGTGAAGCGCTTCAGCAGAGAGGACTTCCCCACCGTGGAGTCCCCCAGCATGATGATCCTGAACTGGTAATGCCACAAGGTCGTGTCCATTGTTGCTGGGAGTGGGAGATGAGGGAATCAAATGGAGCTGTTAGATGGGAGTGTGAAAACGTTTAGGGAGGGACAGAGAGATAATCAGGAAATGTGAGGCGTGACAGCAGGACTGTAGTGAGAAAAGTTAGTAAGGATTAAAGAGAAACAGTCAACAGCCAAGATGAAGCTTAGAGATGGAAACCAGACCTTACAGGAGACCCAGCAACTGCTTCCCACCAGCAGGTTCCCTGTGTTAGTCACTCCTAATGTTGAGAAAGAACCAGAGCTGCCACTCCCTCTAAATATCAGTCAGCAGAGCTGTTTGTGCCCATGGTCATCACACCTTCTTATACAGCTGACAGCCGTCCCAGCAGCCACCTTCTGTCAGAGATGGTGCCTTTCTTGACTCCTTGGCTCCAGAAGAGGAAGCAGATACGAAGAAAAAAAACCTGCCCCAAAAAACAAAGGTTAATATCCTCGCTGAAGTTCTCATCCGACTTGCAGAACTTGACTGTGAGCGCGTGTGTGTGCTGTGCAGGGGTGGAGCCTTCTTTAAAGTTTATTTGCCTGCTGATACTTGATAAAAGGAGGGGCAAGAGCAGGACGTAATAAGATATCAAAAGGGAGGGCTGGATATAGAAGAGAAAGGGGAGGAATTTAAGGCAGAATTACTTTCATACGCAAACTGCAATTATCTTTTATGTCACTGGCTGACAAGTGAATGAGTAATAGATACACAAAAATTAAGGATGACTGTGCACTACACCGACTGTAGATCTTGCAGCAAGTCTCATCCCTTTATGGAGTCTCTGCTGCCATCTAAAAGGGGAAGTTGATAAAAGCTTTAGCTTCTCTGGGAAATACTTGGAAAAGCTCACAACGCATAGTTCCTTTTGAGCTTACAGTTTTATTTGGTTACAATGTCAGGGCTACAAATCCCGGGCTGTCTCCCAGCCATCAATCTGTCATTTTAGCAGGGTGACCCCACCAGAGTTTAAAGAGCTTGTTGTGACGTCAAAATAACATCAACATTTTTAAGTTAGCTTATATAAATATACACTTTGAATATAAATTCCACTTCATATGGTATTCCTGTACAATCCAATATCTTCTAATACAGCAGACCTGCAATGAATCCAGCGAGCATGGACATCCTTATGTTGAACATTGTGAAGTAAACATACATACAGTACATTGACACTGTCAGTGTGTGTTTGTTCTGCCATAATGGCTCACAAAACTTGCTCCTGAATAACCTCACTCCATAGCTTCTCCGCTCATGCTTAACTATTGTAATTCATGCATGTCTTCATCACATCTTTCCATGACTACTCCAACTCACTTTACACGGGCCTTCTTCCTGCTTCCTTACATCGCCTCCAACATGCACAAAATGCCTTTGCGAGACTCCTCAACGTTTCAAAGAGGAGGGACCATATCTCCTCTGTGTTGTCTTCACTGCACTGGCATCCCAATGCATACAATTGAAATTTGAAGGTATTTTAAAAGCCTTGCACGGCTTGGCATCTACATTTTGGATCTTCTTCCTCAAATCAACTGCTTCTACGCTCCGATCTTGAAACGGAAGAGGCGACCAAGGCTTTTCTCTTGCGGCTCCTAAGTTGTGGAATAGCGACACCACTTTCTGTTTGCTCAGCTTCCCCTGATGCTACATTTAAACCTTGCCAAAAAACTCACCTTTGCCCTTTAGCAGTCTCTTTGATGTCTTTACTCTCCGAGTTATTTGCTTGTTGTGTTTGGTTATGGTACGTTTCTCCTTAAATAGCTGCTTTTACGTTGTATTTCATCGGTGTCCTTGTGGAGCACGTTGGTGTAGCTCATGTTGTTTTTTAACGTGCTTTATAAATAAGCTTCACTTGACGACAGGATTATTTATTCTTGTATGGGTGGGGTGGCTATCTAGCCTAGGGCACCAAAATTACTAGAAACAGCCCTGGTCGCAAAGATGTAATGCATACAGAATGACGGAAACAGGCAGGACTAACTGCTAATGTCAAACACTACTAAATTACCCTCCCTGTCCTTCACCAACCTGAGTGCGATGCTGTCTCACTCGGTAGATGGACTGGCTGCAGCAGCACCCACGACCTCGGCCTCAACTCGCTTTCATCTTATGATGCAGATTCTTATGAATCCTCTTTAAAATTGCTCCGCTCCACAAGGTCCAATCTACATCCTACATGCACATAAAGAGCACATTTCCACAATTAAATCAATGCTCCTCAGAGGATAAACCATTTCAGTTTAAGAATGACAAACAGATGCACCCAAAACATCTGATAATGCAGATTGCGCGTCAGCCTGGGATTTTAATCTAGATTTAACCCGTTTCGAAAAAATACAAGTCTGATGTACATTCCTGCAACCCTTCAATATCTCAACACAATGGAGTGAAAAAATATCACACCTCTGATCTGTAGCGCTAATGCAAATTTTATGAAATTGACCCAGTGTGCTGAATGAAAAGTGCTTTTAGTGGTTTAATGGTTTTCAAGGTACCAGAGCTGTAGGTGTATTATGTAAAACCTTTTATATTATTTACAACTCAGTTAAATCAGTTTAAACACTTTCAGTTGAAAATTAAGAAGAAAGGAATGTTAAGATGTAATTCCACTTAAAATTTTCAGTGTGATTCAGGGTGTCACTGCAATCCAAAAGTGAAAATGGAAGTATGATGCATACGCTTGCGTCTGAACCTGTTGACAAATGTGTGATGGTGTAGCTAGGTATCAAATTCATGTCTTAATTTCAGCTTTATGTTTTTTGTCAAGGCTTGTTTCAGTTTGGCATGTCAGATGGCTGTAATCCATTTTGGAAAATTGAGTCAGTAATAATGAAGTAAAAAAAAAAAGTCATTTTTGTATAGATAAAGTGTTTGGGTTTTTGCATTCCACTAACTCAGGGTATTAAAAATGTGAAACTCCAGTTCAGGTATAAAACACAAAACATACTTTGAAAACTTGAGCTAAACTTTTAATGAATACCCAAGGGTGCAGGAATTTGCATATGCATAAGTTCATTCTCTTCAGGTTTCATTAGCTACAAACTGAGTACTATGATGCTGCCCCCGTGATATCTGGCAGTGAATACCATTTATATTTATTAAAAGAATAAAGACAGCGTCTAACCCAGAGCAAAAACATGACTTAATGGTTCAGTTTAATCTCATATTTCACACTTACACATCATGCAGTAAAGTGCAGGATTGTAACTGAAAACCCCTAGAAACCCTGAGTAACATTGCTATGACTTTTAAGCTTGTAGTAAAACCACAAATGGATAAATGTGAATTTAAAATGTCAGAACATAGTCAAGACATAAAAAGAAACACGAACATCAGACAGTATCACAAAACGCAAACTTGTGACTTTTCACACTGGTTGCTGACAAAGAACCTGAGTACAGACACCTCTGTATGTAATTTGTTCAAATTCACAGATTTCCATCTCCATTACATCGCACATGTAATTGTCCTGCAGCATTAGTCTTACAGCTGAAACACCTCAAACGCTGTCCTCATACAGTCTGTAAATAATTAACCAAAACGGTTTTCTTTGAGTAATCCGAAACGTCCACATCCTTTGTTTGAATATCACTATACATTACAATATAATCGTTTTTACTTACCGTCTATAACTCCAGCTGGATTTCTCCAATACACCCCTTTGTACACTGAATAAAGGCATTATATATTGAAAATATTAAATACATTGTACCATTCAAAGTCTAGACCCTTTAAAATAAATTTTGGCTTTGCATCGTCAGTGCCAGAAATACTTTTTAGTCCTCGTTTAATTTGCATGCTCAACATAAATCTTAAGATTTAGTCCAAAGTCAAGGAGGGAAACTTCAGTTCAGAGATGTCAGTGTCAGGAGAGCTGCTGGCACTGCGGTCACTGTAAGTGTCCCTGAAGAGCAGAAACAGAAAATATTGATTATTAAAGCAGTCCTGTCTGATTCTCTTCCTTACTGTCATTACAGGCTCAACAGTAAAAACTATCTCATCTTTACACGCAAGAATCCAGTTTAACAAATTGCAGTAAAAATACTATTTAGCTCAACAATGAATTTAAAGAAGGTTCAAGTGTCACAAATTGCCCTGTCAATACCCTGTGTAATGCTGAAATCAATGATGAAGATACCTTCCCAAACAATCAAAACAGATTACACTAGAAATGTTATCATGATCCAATTTAAAGCTCAGTCAAATGTGCTTCACAAAAATAGCATTGGATGACCTTTTGACCCGACAAAATACCACTTTACTGAACTGATTGTTGAGAAAATCCAAGTGGGACTAATATTGTCCACTGAAATGTTGAATTTAGCAGCTTCCCAACACAGTGGCTTCCACTGAATGACTTTTGAAGGAAAATCCATTCTTTTATGAGAATTTACCGAGGAGAGAGGCGGCAGCCCTTCAACAAGTATCCCGGGAGTTTTCCTGCAGCAGCTAGCAGGAGGCCGAAGTATGGAGGAGACGGGTTGATGGGTCGCGAGGTGAACTCTGGGTGGTACTGCACACCAACAAAGTAACAATGATCTGAAACAAAGCACAAGGTCGAATGTTACTTTAGGCCTCAGTTAGCATGTGACTAAAATATTCCAAGTTGCCGATGGAGAATGATTTAATTTGCACAGAGTATAGAAGAATATTTCAATGACTGTCATCATCAACTCACCATCCAACTCAATGACCTCCATCCTCTCTCCTTCCACATCCTGGCCTACAAAGCGAAGACCCTTTTCTTCAAAGTAGTCCTTCAACTCAGGGTTCACCTAAAAGCACAGGTTCTATGAGATCTTTCATTAAAGATAATAACAAAAATACAGACGGATATCAATTTATTACAAAAACTGTAGATTTCTAGAGCTTTAAAATGTGGTTCAGTTCTCTACCTCAAATCTGTGTCTGTGCCTCTCGTCAATGTAGTCCACATCTCCATACAGTTTTCCTACAATGAAGAAACATCGCTCATCAGAGGGCCAAAAGATATGAAGACAAAAGGTTCATCATTAACTCCAAGTTGATGGGGTACTTACTCAGTAAGCTGTTTTTGGATTTGAAAATAGTCCTCCTCTTCCCTAGCCTCATAGTCCCACCCATCTCCCCAGGATTGTGCTCTGGCATGTCAATCACCTGTCCAGATGAAATGGAAAGTGAGAAACATTCCGGTTAAAACATGGCAGATGAGAATCAGTATGAATGTGTTGTACAAAGGCTACGTTCCCATTACAGGCTGCAGTGGCCCAAACCTGATTTCTGAGCAATGTGAACAAACCAAATCAGATTTTTTTTCCTCCCCAGATCAGATTTGGCCCACTTGCATGTGGTCTGACAGCTGTGAGAATGTGGTCATGGGCCAGAGGGTTTGAAGGAGAGACGAGGAGACCGTAAATTTGTTCAATATCTATGGAGAAGCTCCAATCCATTATAAAATGGATGTAACATAACGACAACCGAGCAGAAACAGCACTAAAATATCTGAGCGGCGTTCCATTCTCATTATTGGAGTGTTTGAGTTTCGTCTTTTCTGCTGAATGTGCTCCTGCATAGAGCTGTGTATATACTACACAGGTCACCTACAAACAGGTCGGATCTGACCAGAAAACCGAAATGGCTCATTAAAGCCTGTAATATAAACATAGCCAATGATGACCTACCACTGGGTGTGTGGATTCTGGATTGAATTCTGTCGAATTTGCATCTGGAAGATATAAGCAAGTAAAACTTGCTGCAACTGGTCTGACATCATATCAATATTACAATGGTTCATTCAGTCAAAGGCTATATCAATCAAATATTTCTACAATATATCCTCATATGAACTGTGCAATTACTCACCATCCCAGCCGAGAACATTGCGGGCAAATTCGCACACAGCCAGCTGCATGCCTAAACACACTCCTGCACAAAACAAGACCAGCAGGATTCTTACATGATGAGAGTTATTGTAAGTATAAATTAAGAAACACTGAACAGGATCCCTGATGAGCAAACCATTTTTATGACAAGCTATATATTTACATATGACTATAGCCATCTAATTCATTTTATTTAACAAAAAAAAACCCTTCAATGCAATCATCTAAGTAACAGCCTACATGGCAACAGGCTTCTGGCCCATTTCATTATTTCCATATCTTAAGCTGCAATCAGTGAATGAGTGAATGGATGTTCAGGTGCTCCTGCAGTCCAAGAAGCATGCCATGTAACTCAAATGTCTCCAGTCTGATTCCAGCCCACAGTTGGGTCAGGATATTCCCTGACCCATTCCGGTTTCTTATTATTGTCATTTACTGTTAAAAAATATAAAAACTTCGGAACAAGCATGATGCCTTTCCGAGCACAGTGTAATTGATTTGTACTAGAGATGATCACTCCTGGGGCAACAGTCACAGAAATAAATAGAAGAATATCTAGAATTTATAACACATAGTAATGTCTAATATATTTTCTCTCTCTTTCTTACCAAGGAATGGTTTATTTTGTGTCCTCGCCCAGTTTACTGCCAGTATCTTGCCTTCTGTCCCTCTCACACCAAAACCTCCTGGTACCAACACGCCTCTGTGAGGTGAGAGAGAGGAATGAAAATCCCCTCCAATTTTTTGAGTAAACCATTACAAAGTAACAGAAAAACAAGCCATCTACCATTAGACTACATAGACAACTACTATGTGAAAATGTCAGAAACCCTGAGAAACCCAAGAACCCTGGATCACAAACAACCTATGATGCAATCTGACTGAAAATAACAACAAAAATGTAGGTGCTTCCCTTCCGCCTTTGCTGTAAAACATTTCAAAGCATATCACAGGTGTGTTTATCTGTATAATTAATTTTTATGGCCTATTCAAATAGCTCCCACGCATTTCAATGGAACTTTTAAATATTTCTTATTCATTATTTTCCCCTTTGCAAAGTCTGCCTCGAACTACGTGCCTGGAATGGTGCTTTGGGATTAAAAATTGAATAGACTAATAACCTTCCTAATCAAGAACTGGATTGTAAATGAAATACTGTTTTGCAGCCAACTCTCACGCGTACGATGTTGGACCTTCCCTTCAGCACATAAACAACGAACAAATGTTCCTACCATGAAAAACACAGAAAATGGACAAACAGGGACGTGACAAAACACAGGTGCATAATTCATCAGCTCATGATGTGCACTTGACATCTTTGCTCTCTGCTACCCTCGTGTGGCATAAACTATATTACTATTACTTCCCTTCAGCACATAAACAACAAACAAATGTTCCTAGCATGAAAAACACAGGAAATGGACACACAGAGACGTGACAAAACACAGGTGCATAATTCATCAGCTCATGATGTTCACTTGACATCTATGCTCTCCGCTACCCTCGTGTGGCATAAACTAAATTACTATTACTGAATCAAAATTAACAGCTGCACGTTTTATGATTTACGTTCATCATGCTTGCAGGCATTTGTCCTCTGTCATTTTTCCCCCTACTCACTGAGCACTGCAGAGTTTCTGCCAGGCTTCATGATATTTGACCGGCTCTTCCCGGAGAGTGAAATTCTCCAGGTCCGCAGAGTCTATGTACTGTGACATAAATAAAAAGCATAATTGAAAAGATATCAGTCAGTATAAGGACCATCAGGCTAGACACTGCGTCAATACATGTTGCTTTGTTAGTTCTTCCAGACTAACCTGAAAAGCAGTACAAAGCATCAAAGTGTGGTGAAGATTACGTACCATGACTTCAAGTTTGTGATTAATGGCAAGGGCAGAGTGCTCAAGAGCCTTGATAACTGAAGTGTAGGAGTCAGATAACTTTGTGTACTTCCCCACCAGAGCTATGGAAACTCGCTCAAGGAGACGGTCGGATCTAAGACGAGAGATGATTGACATTAACACCATGGGGAATTGTTTGGTGCTCACAGATAAGAATTCACTGCTCAATGATGTAATCTAGATTACATCATCGATTTTCAATATGCAGAACATTGCTCTTTCAGAATGTATATTGTCTGATATGCAGCATGATTTATGAAAGGTGACGGGCTGATTAAACTGATGGTAGAGTAATTAAATGTAAGTAAAACATCAATGGTTTGTATTCGCTCCACTGCTGTCCATGAGAAAAACACTGAATCAGATAATGAAAGACACCTGATCTCACCTGTCAGAAATTTCCTGCCAATTGGAAAGCATTTTCCTGGCCCGCATCTGCACAGGCAGGTTCAGCCGCTGACAGAAATAGTTCACCACACCCTGACTCTCTAGAAGCAACGGCACTCTGTAGATAGACGAGACGTCGGGGACACAGATCACCTAGGAAAATGTAAATGGCTTTTTCTTAGTTGTACTTTGATACAGTGGTGTTTAGAGTATGCATTATGTATGCCTAATTCACAACTGCAGCCAAGCAAAACCACACACACAGTTACGATCTGTATTGGAGATAAATGACTGTACATCACCTGCGTGGGCTCCACGTGACAGAACATGGAGATCTTCTCCTTGACAGCTGTTTCTAGAGGCTTCACACAGCGGCACATAATCTGACAAAATATATATCATAGTAAAAATACATTCGGGGTACAGATTGTATTTGGTCATCTTCATGGTGAGAATAGTCCAGAACTGTAAAAAGTTATAGAAGAAGCTTTTTTGTGAGTCTGACTCACCAAATCTGGAGACAAGCCCAGCCCCCTGAGCTCTCTGACACTGTTCTGGGTGGGTTTGGTTTTCTGCTCCCCTGTGGTACTGGGCTGAGGACACAAAAGTAAGCTCTTTACTTTACCTGTACCACGTGCCTGCAACATATTTAATTTTCTAAATATGACAATAGTTGTAGGATTTTATGCACTCTAAATCGTATCGTTCAATTGCAGAGCTTTGTGGAAGAAGCTGTGGTTGAATATAAAATGTGAGCGTTTACAGTGGTCCTGTACCTGTGGAATGAGGCTGACGTGGATGTTGCAGAAATTCTCCTTTTTCACTTTGAACTGAAACTGCCTGAAGGCCTCAATGAAAGGCATGCTCTCAATATCACCCACCGTGCCTCCCAGCTGGTGACCAAAACACAAAACACAGACTCAGACCAGAGCTCTGCATGCCTGAACACCCAGATGGGCTCCCAGCCCCTCACATCAGCTTGAGACAGTATGGAATTTCGGCATCTGACCACAGACCATAATAATGTTGGAGCTGAGGATTTATGATATGGAGAAGTACTGTTCCAAGCAGGGCAATAATTTTAGTTTACTATTTATTGCTTTCAATAGCAATTTCATTAAATATTAAGTAATATCTTTTTACTACATACTGGCAAACAAAAACTTGATTTATATCAGCAATAGCTTATCTTAATTTTAAACAAAACATAATTATATTTCACATAGTTTGAAACACAGACATAGTCTTACCACAAGGCTGGTGCAGTTTTCATTCAGTTTTTTTACATGCCTTGTTTGTTTTAGGGTTTTGTTGAAACATTGCCTTGTTTAAGGTTCCTGCTGCTGGCTGCATTGTGCTTTAGTAAGGGGTTTTCACAGATTTGAAACCCGAGGCCCATACCTGATTGTTAAAAAGGACCACCATCACATATAAATGTGACAGAGAAAAAAAATGTATGTTGACAAAAAAAGGAGTAAAAAATTAAACAGGCTTTAAACGCGCTATGTCAATGTGAATTATTTATGTGAACACATTTGGATAGTTAAAGAAATAAGTAACTAGCTTTGTAAATTACAAGAAAATTCTAACCATTTGGCAGTAACGCTGCCTCCACGGCCCACTGGATGGTGCCCTGGGGCCCACCAGAGGGCCACAGCCCACCTTTTGAGAATGGCAGATTTGAGTTATCTAAAACCTGCTCCATCTTTCTAAAATGACTCCCAAACCAATGCCTCAGCTAGAAATAATAAAACTCATGTTCCTACAGCCATATTTGAAATTGTGAATGCACGAATATAGTTCCCTTGATTATATGAGGTATTTCTTTGGTAGGCATTTTTTGCCATTAATCTCTTACCTTAACAAGAAACCAGGATTGTTACAATTGTTTGCAGATTATTCCCACTCTAAAAGTCAAAACTTCACTCAGCCCTCCACATAAATCCTATGTTGTGTTGAACTGTAGCGAGTATTTAAGTCCAGCTCACCTCTATTACACAAACTTGAGGCGCCACATCGTCATTATCTACTGAGATCTTGGCCTGCCTCATCACCCACTCCTGGATTGCATCTGTGATGTGGGGCACCACTGGACATATGGATAGAAAATGTAGAAAAAGACAATATAGAATTAAAAATAACAACAGAATGTGTTTGACAAATACAAGTTCAAAGTTCAGCTCTTGAGCTCCAGACCAAAAGTAAATGTTAAATACATCTCACTCTCTCTCACCCTGTACAGTCTTGCCCAGATAGTCTCCTCTTCTCTCTTTATTGATGACTGACTGGTAGATCTTTCCGGTAGTCAGGTTGTTGTCTCTGGTTAGACGAATGTCCAGAAAACGCTCATAATTCCCCAGGTCCAGATCCACCTCCCCACCATCATCGAGAACAAACACTTCACCTGAGCAACATATAACGTGACAAGTATGTGTGTGATGTTTCTACATCAACTGCTGCAGGCCTCAAACACACACTTTTAATAAATGTGCAGCTGAAGTGAGGCCAAGGTAAAGTAGATATAGTCAGGCCCTCACCGTGCTCATAAGGTGAAAAAGTGCCGGCATCAATGTTGATATATGGGTCGATTTTGATGGCTGTGACGTGAAGGCCGAAGGCTTTGAGAATTGTTCCCACACTACTGGCAATGATGCCCTTACCAATCCCAGATATAACACCACCGGTAACCAGGATGTACTTCATGCTGGTATGTGATGAGGAAGTCTGAAAATAAGACATCAAAGCTAAGTTCAGTTTCATTCAAATTAAATGTTTACGTTTACGATCTAATTGCATAGATCAATATCACACAGAGTGAATATGTTAATAGACACTTCACTTTGTTGTTACACGGCAAAGAATGCCATCAAATTATCCACACCTCAATGTTCCTGAAATTGGCAACAATAAAAGTATGCTTACTGAGTAACAGATCTGGATTACGCAATTATGGTAAATTGATATGCATTTTTCTCGAGGGACAGACTTGCCACATCTTGCAGTTCTGCTCATGTATAAAGCTTAAACATATTTTTGCCTAGAATTGTAGCAAGGACAAATAATAGATAAAAATATGTAAAATATAATAATAATAATGTAAAATAATAAGTAAATATAATGAATGCAATGTAATGTAATGATTTAGTACATCGAAAGCTAAAGATCAGTGAGATTGTGCTGAATAGATGGAACCCAGTGAAGAAGTCTAATGAAAGAAGAAAAAAAAACTGTTCACTACAGAACAAATTGTTCTCTTCAGGTTGATCCTGTGTGTGTGTACAAACCTCAGAGAAAACAATGGAAGAGGTGTGTTAGCCCTGTGATAAAATGGTGAGGCGTTCTCTGCCTCCCAGCCAATGATGGCTGTGGCAGGCTCCCGCCTCCCTCAACAGGATGAGCTGGTACAGAAAAAGGCTGGAGTTTTGAAAGTCGTAATTTGCGCTCATATAAGTATGTATAATGTGATGTGATGTGTGTAGGCACGTGGCTTTGCTCTTTGTGCTCTCAGCAAAATATGGCAGCAATGAATTTTAAACATAGCAATTCAGTATGCAGGAATTCATCCAAAAGTTGGATAAGTTAGATTGCAATTTTTATTCACAGTTCACCTTCATGAGACTGCAGCAGCAGAAGCTCATTATTGGCCAATGTTACTCACTTTGGAGGCGTGCAGCAAAACAACATGACTAATTTGACAAACTGCACACCACACTTTGCTGTGTGAGCAGAATCCAAAATTGTTCTGCACAAAATCCAAAGTATCTGATAGATCTGGAGAGAGTGGGTGACATGTATTTAACATTACTTATGTTATACCTAATATACTACTATACTATACTATAAAGTCTGTTGTGAAAAGGTTGTTAGATCAAGCTTACCTGGCATACATTTGCATAATTATGTTGATGGGTGAACCTACAGAAAACACACGTCTCCTCTCCCAGATTGTACACACCATGTCTCCAACAAAATTACAGGTATTCTCAACCAATCCAAAATGTAAATAATCATGACAAAATGTTATTTTGTGAAAACTCCTACAATCACAAAAACAAATAAGGTGGGTTGCACAACAGTATGCGGGGTTATACTGGCAACTTATCATGCGTAACTAGGCGTTAACTCTCTACTTGTTGCCTCTGGTATCTCCACTTGCGCGGTACATGATGTGCAGACACACAAAAATTTAACGGCGGGAAATAACAAATAAGCACTCAACGAGTAATCTGTCCTTACGAGACAAATAAATAATAGCAAAGAACCACAAATACATCGAATTTTGAACTGGGGGAACTCGCCTTTTCAGGCAGAGCACACAGTGTACATTTATAATGCATAAGTTCATACTGGTTGTTTGTCGACAGGGGGATGTGCTGGAGTTTAATAACATACTGACGGCGATGAATAAGTTAATAAATGAAGGTTTAACAGGTGAGCAGAGCACAACACAGCACAAATTCGCTGTTATGTGGCTTTGCTAGCACGCTAACTTCACGTTATGCACAACCAAACCAAAGTAAGCTAGCATCTAAAAATATAAGGACGGCTTCTGACCTTCTTTCGTGTGCAGTTTTATCACAGTATCGTGGTTTTTCTCCTATTTCTGAGTCATAAGAGTCCCGGTGTTCTCCTTGAGGTAAACACATGTGCAGCCAAACCTGACTAACGATCCTCTCTCCTTACTGACGGTTCCTTCCGCTGGCCAGTCAAACTTAGGGTATTCTCTTCCCTGGGTACGCCCTTCCAGGAAGTACCAACGCGGTCAAATAGTGCAAATATTATAGCGGTTATGGCGGGAAGTCAAGATTTTTGTTTTTATTTTTGTTTTTATCCCAAACTATATTTATGAAAAATGTTTCTTTTATTAATTTAATCGACATTATTTTCAGCAGCGTTCGTGAGCAAATAAATGAATATTAGCAATAAAATAAAATAAAATAAAATAAAGATGATCATGATGATGATAATAATATTTTTTTACTTTTTTGCTAATCTAAGCGGTAGCATATACTGGATGAATGGATGGATCGTTCTTCATATTTTTGTGATGTTGCCAAATGCGTTGTCAAAACTATTTCATATGTCAGTCTACCTTTCCTTGTTGTAATCTTTTACATTATTTTTTTGTATTATGTATTCTTCAGGTTTTAGAACGGTTGTAGACGACGAGGCGTCAATGGTGCGCCTGAAATTCCAAAGTCGGGGCACGTAAACCTAAAACTTTGTTTTCACCCCCATGTGACATCACATGGAACGGAGGGAATTAACAATTTCAAGGTCGATGTAACTGCGAATAGTATAGTGATACTGCTGGGTCCTTGCGACAATCATCAATTAATTAACTGTATATCTATTAATGATTAAGTATCAGATAATCATACACCCCAATCCTAATCTGCCTCTCTGCCATTACTGCTCTGGATCAACTCACCAGGATCCATTACTGAGAGATAAAAGAATAAATGCAATGTCTTAATTCAATAAAAATATTTTAATGGATGTGAATCATCTTACTCGTCATTATTCGTTTATTAATTCTTTCTGATATAAATTTCACCACTAGATGACGCATGAGATCCACAGTTTGCTTGCTTCCTCGGTCAACAAAGAGTATGTAGGTTTGATTGAGCTATTAATCAGACTGTTCACAAATAATTGGGCCAGCAACATTATAGATGCAAATAATGCACCAAATAGTGTTGCGCTGAGATTGCATTAAGAGTCCTCTATATGTTTGTATGAACATACTTTGTTTTAATCAGGCACTCCAAAATAGGGCAATGAACCCTCAAAGCCCAATTTCAGACACTGTCTCAGAGATATTAAACTTTTCCTTCATGTCTTGCTGCTCCAATTTTGCCATGGGTAATGAGAGTAGTGATTCTATTTCATTTCTGTCCATGATCTTGATCTAATTAAAGACCTCATCCGTGCCACCTCATTTTCATAAGTTGTTCCCTTCAATTACATCTGACAAGCGAGCACAGACACACATTAACCCCCAGCATGAAGAGATACTATGAACCTCTCACTTCTCTGCATAAAAAAAATGACAGAGGGCAATTCAAACCTGATTCAGCCTCCACGAATGAAGCTTTTCTTTCTCTTCAGGGTGTTAACACATCAGTGTTACATAACCTCAGTATGTTCCCGTTTTTTGGTAGAGATGACAGTTTGTCAGTTTTACCTAATACACAGGGTCATGCTTTGCAACATGTTATGGTCACTCATTAACCCTGAAGAGCAAAGAGATGACAACAAATCTTCAGAAATCTGATACCCTACTTGATACTTGAGCCAATGTTATGCTGGGCTACAACGAATCCATTAGAACCATATTGGAGGACGTGCATTACTATAACACAGCATAAGACAGCACAGCTTTGCTAACCCTGGTACACTGTAACACTGGCAAAGGCATTTAAGCTACTAAAAGGCAAAATACTGAGCTACTGAGGTTGATGGACATTTCAAGAAATACAGTATTTTGACTTTGGATGGTACCGCTTTGATAAATTAGCTTTAAATTTGTAATGATTTTGTCTCAATATTTGACTAAATTTTCAAACGAAAAAGCCAAAACTGTAAATTCTTCTTCCTGTATCCACAATTTTACTCTCCACAATATACAACTTCTCCCTCTCACGATGATTATTGGCAAAGGAAATAAATAGGCTAGTTTACAAATAATTCCAGCAGCGATAATTCTTTGGAGACAGCACACAAAAAATACTTGGGTTTTATAAACAGAACAGTGTGGGTGTGTGCCTAAAGTTGCTTTGATATGGTAGTTTTATGAAGCCCCCTACAGATGTTGCCCTGCTTAATACCCAAAACCGAAATCTAAAGGAAAATGAACTATCACCTTTACCCTTTTCAGTTATATAGCACAACGGTCAGATGTTATGAACTATGTTTCACTCTTCCAGTTCTCCAGTGGGCTGCATATGCCCAACTCCCAGTTTAAACAGGGACGGACACCACAGAAACGCAAAACAGTAACACAAATCCCCCACAACCCATGCACATATTTATGAATGTGAGTGGTTCCTTTCCTCTGTCCTTGTGTTGTTTTGGAATGTGTAGGATAGATTGATTTAAGGCAGGAACACAGATGGCTCTTAAAGCACAGCGCAGAACATAACCACTCAGGAAAAGTGAGCTCTTGGGCAATTAGTGTCATCATGTGTGCTCATGTGCTTGGTGGGCTGGATTAAGAGTGGTGATGGCTGCCAAGGGTTAGGCATACGGGCAGGTTAGATAATGATGATTAGTACTTTACCAAAGCAGAGTAAAAACACACCCTTGATGTATACCACGGGCTTAATATCACGCATTTATGAAGAGTGGAGAGCTCTACACATTGTGCAAATATTTGATTTAATAAATTAGTTTGACAGAATGTGTCATATAAGAATTCTACTTTTATTCATGCAGTACTTTGCAGTACATATACTAGTATGAGAATAGATGCTGAACAGCCACAAATGTACACAAGGGACACTTATCACACACACACACACACACACACACACATGCATGCAGGCATGCACAAGCATGCACACGTGCAGTAAACACCATGACAGCTATAATGACAACAAGGTCAGGTGTGGTTGTAAACAGGAGGCCAAGGCAAACAATAGTGACTGTGAGAAAACCAGCTCTTATCCCCGGGGCAACTCACACTGGGAGTTTGCTGTCATTGTCATGAACCTGGTTCATACCCTGTTTACGCTCTGAGTATGTGTGCTTGTGTGATCATGACGTCTGACATTCTCTTCTCATTGTCTAAGCCACAAGTTATTGAGAAAACAAATGTGAGTTGAGGGGTGTTGACAGTTTTGTGCCTGCACACAGTTAGTCATTCATTTCATCAGTCAGAGCAAACCTAATTTGTTTAGTGCTAAATGTAAAATGTGTGCACACCAATGGAGACTGATACGGACAGAGAGCCTTGGACTGGATCATTGGGTAATATGGGACCAACAGTGACAATAGAGATGAGAAAGAGTGATGTAGAGAGTAAGAGATACTGTGTGATTCTGGAGGAGGAGCGCCATGTCTGGGTGAAGGAGAGCCTCACTCCCCATGAGCTGAATCAGTGCCTGGTATGCCACTGCACTGTCATATGTGAGCTGCCCTTACACATGCATGGAGGCCAGCATATCCCATGCTCCCAACTCAGCTTGCAGCATGTGGCTGGTATCCTGTTGTCTCCATCTTGCCTTCCTCCTATATCTTTTCCTTTTCTCTCATGCTGTCTCCGTCCTCTCTCATCTATCACTGTTCACCCTTTCCTCTCTACACTTTGTCACCAACCTTGCTTTCTTCCGTTCTCTATCTCTCTCTCCTTCCGTCGTCCTAGACAAGGCATAGCAAGTGGCTGGGCTTCTGCCACTTCCATGAAAACAGATGACAATGTTTTTTTCCCCTACCCACTGCTGCAGACCCCCCTCCAGGAGAGGTCTGTCCGCCTAGGAGGAGAAGGGGAAATTACAATGGATTGATTAATTTAAAACGCATGCTCTCCTCTTTTTTTCTCCGCCAAGCCCCCCTGCAGGAGAACATGCCTGCTCTGTAGAGTGACTGAGGGGAAGATCGTGGAGGCTCGTTGATCAAATCAAACATTCCATTATAAATTGTGTGCATCTAATGCGCAAACAGAAAAGTAAAAGTTTGGGGTTGTGGCCTATGACCGTGGATGCAATGACATATTTGATGAGGAACAGTGACAAGATTGATATGCCAAAACCAAGCCCACTGCAGGAATCCTTCTTGTTTTTCTAATGAAACCAAGTAGCTCTGCATTCACTTTTTATTGAAAACTGCATTGAAAGTTAAATAAAGCCTGCAAGCAGTGTTGGGTAAAGGCTGTCAAAGGGTCGCACACACTTTAACACATTTATCGTTTTATTAAAGACGAATAAGACCACATTCAGTAATCTATTAGGGACCAAATACATTGAAAACACGTTTTCCTCTGTAAATTAGCACCAAATGGAATGCTGTTCCCTGAAATATCTGATGTAGTATTCATAACAACACGCCCTGGACACTGCACACTCAGTCTGATTACAGATCACGCCAAAGATAGGGAAGGGATGGACCCTGATGCCTTGTGACTATGAGTATTAGCACTTCTAGACCACATGCCCCTCTCAAGTCAGATGCTGTGCTGTGTCAAACAAGAAGCTCTTTTATCACTAATTCAGTTAATCAATCGTTTCAACCTCTTCATGCACCGAGGACTGTTCAGCTCGCCTACATTACTTTGTTGCAGTGGCAACGTTTGGAAGCATGAGAAGTGGGCCTTGCAGCTGATATTCGATGTACTAGAACTCATCAAGTTAGTTCAAGATGAATTAGTTCCTATTCAAGGGGTTACCTTTCCCAAAGTGCACTATAAGAGGCGCAGTTCCTCAAACTCAAAAGCAAATAAAGCTGTCACTGCTATGGGAGCATTACCGCACACTTTTTATTTTGCCAAAACAAACCCATCATCAGTCTGATTGCTGTCTCCATTCCTGTTCCATACCTCATACATCCTGGCCACTGCATGATGCCCACAAAGGCACTACAGTGCTATACAATGAACTGTTCTATTTTGGTGGCCTTATCAATAGAGGATCTGTCTCTCTCAGTATCTGAACCCTCTGCTTCGCCTTTGAGTGTGTTCATGAAGAAGTATGTGGACAATGGGCAGCTTGATTGTGAGGACACTTTAGATCACATGTATGGAAGAATGCAGGAACATGACTTAGCCAGAACCAAAGAGGTTTGGCCCTGGTAGATTGTATGTAACGCTACAACACAGACCAAAGGTTTACCACGAGATTCAGCATGAAAGCCTTGTGTAGGTCAATCCAAGGGGAAAAAAACTCAATATGTCCATAGCTGTCAGTAGTGCACGAAGCACCAGAAACAAGAAGCTATTGACCAGCAGATATGTTTTCCTGGCACTGTTTCTTCTCCGTGACAGTCTGTCATCACACTTCCATCTTAATTACCTGACCCCCGGACGTTTTGACTCAAATGACTCTGAATACGAATATGTGGGTAAACAGAATGAATGATCTTAAGTCCACATATTGCCTTTTTATCTCTTAATCAGTGTTTATTGAGGAATTTCAGCACACAGCAGAGGTGAAGACTCAATTTGCCAAGGAACAATCCACTTATCAATTGTTGACTTAACACATCATGGTAGCTCAGCAGGTGCTTCACATGTTGTGAGTTTACATCTGCCTGATGTGATGACTTTTTTTGCTTGTTTCTCTCTCTCTCTTTTGTCACCCTCCCGTGTTAGTCTAGCGAGGCAGGACTGTCATAAAAATAACCATTAAAGAAAGATTATCTCCCTCTCGCCCCCCACACCCCCTCCTCCATCTCTCATTGAGTTTGGAATGCACCAGTGCAATCACCCCCACTGAGATAGCATTCACGTTGAGTAATTTTGTCTTACATAAGGGAGAGTATTGCACACAACAAGACATGTAAAAACAACATCAGGCGAGGCCAGAGGGAGAGAATGCAATCCTCAGCTAT